>JAGKTI010003613.1:35673-56201 GCA_018397915.1 Birgus latro
AAGGCCATTATTAACCATCACTATGGATGGACTGTCCAGTGCTTGAAATCATATGGAGGTACAGTATCAAGCATCTGATAAAATATATATCACATGCTGAAAGGGTTAATCCTTAACTGTGCAGTGGAATCCAAGCTACCAGTTTCTGATGATGATTTCTGAAGTACATGATGAAGATGGGATGTACTGGATATTTTATTTTCCCTATTCCAATGTGGGATATAGGCTGATCATACCTAGTAATTACATAAGTTCCATCACTCCCCATGGACCATCAAAAGTTAGGAGTTTACGTCACACTTTCAGTAATGTATATTTTATTTTATTCTTGTTACCTCCAGATGATTTTATTCAGTTTGTAGAAGAGTTTTCAAAATGGAGGGGTTGGTGATGATGGCAGTGATGAACAATGATGATGATAATAATAATAATAATGCAGTTGATGATGATGATGAGAATGAACAGTGACAGTGATGATGATAAAGATTATGATATATGAAAAACTACATCATGCGGTTGAAAGTGGTCAAGCATGGGGCCTTTAGTCTTGGCAACAAGTGTGCTGAATAGAAACCATAGTTTTATAGTCACAAGTTTCCATTTTCTTGCTACTCGAGTTTGTTTTTGGAGTAATCTTTGGCATATATTGTACTGTATTATCTTCCATGGTTTTCAGATGTATGGCATGTAAGGTTGAGAATATTGTAAAACAGTTAATATATTATAATAAAAGTCCCAGATTTTACTGTTTTGTTTCTAAAGTTGGAGGAATATACAGTGGACACATTCACAGTTAACCCCTTCACTGTGAGGGCTGGTGCTGGAGAGGGACACCTTCATTTGGTAGCACTGATATGACTGGTCAGCTCAACTGCTTGGCTGTACAAACATCCCTCAACCACTTCTCTATCCCCCAAAAGGAGGATGGTGAATAGCTAGAGAAGAGCAACTTAACCCTGCAGTCCACATGGTTCACATTACAGTTGAACCTGGGGCTATAACAACATCAACAACTACAACTACTACTACTACACTGCCTGTACTACTACTACTGTTAATAGATAGGGAGGTATTTAGGTAGCCAGACTGATAGGTGAAAACCAGTGTCGATAAAGTCGTGAGGCATTGGATAGCACATTTTGAGGTAGGTGCCACTCAGTCTCAGTCTTCTCTGTCTTGCATCACTGGTAATGTGAGTTATATACACTCTTGGGTTACGGAGTTTATTGTAACAGTTATATCAAGATGTGATGGACAGAGTAATGTAGCATGACGATGAACCTCCTGACTGCCCTATCTCCTAGCTTCTGCCTTCAGTTGTCTCTGGCTCTCTAACCTAGGAAACCCATCAGCTACACTACAGTGGGCGGCAACTGTATGATTAAATGAATGTTTGGTGGTCGGTCTAGTGAACCAAGATGCTTGAGCTTTGTGGGTCTTTTAAGGGTTTCCATTTATTCATCTTCCTTTAGGGGATGTTCCTTTGAGATGCATATTCTCATAGCATTGGGAGACTCCCCACCACCTCTTCCTTAGCGATTTATTTTTGGATGTGGCTGGATAATAACCTTACGTACATTATCTGTGCAGAGTATGGCGATATTATAATTATTAATGTGACACGGAGAAGGAATGGTATAATTGTTATGCTGGCGCAATCCTAGTTCCCTTGGGTTCTAAACAGGAAGGAATATGCAAAACACACTTCTAATACACTAGCAGTACAAGGTAGACACAAACTCAGGATGGCTATACTGCAGATTTATTATTAGTCTTAACTCCTGATACAACTCTGATAGGTGAAGTTGATGGCATGAGCCAAAGGAAGGTAAATGGTCGACTGGGTGTGGAGTCTCAATCTGAGGGTCTGGAGGGAAGCTCTCTCTTCCGTCATACTGGAAGTTGCCACCAGGACTACACACTGGAAAGCAAGGAGGCCCAAGGGGTGAGGTTATGTCTGTACATGAGGGTGTAGTAGTAGTACTTGTTCCCTAGGCAGTCTGGCCGAACAGCCCTGAGTCCGTAAGGAAGGCGACGGCTGAGACCAGGCTTTCCCACAGAGCTCTCAAGGAGTGTGTGTTGTGTTGGCGTAGGTGACTGTGTGCAATGCAATCTTCCTTGTGCTTAATAATATGGGGTGCTGTGTTATATCCTGGACAGGCATCAATGACAGAGTAATCCAGCCTCTTCTGATAACTTAAGAAGGCTGGATGATGCCCAAATCTCAGCCTGGCCAGGTGGACCATGGCTTCACGAGGGAGATAGGATTCAGAAGGGTGGATATCAGGAGGCCACGCATGTAGCTGTGTGTTGTCTTTAAGTGACTGAGTAGAGCGGTAAGTGATTTGAATATGAAGATGCTTCTGGAAGCTGGTCTGATGCAGGCGTGGGAGGAAGAGATGACAGTATTTGTGTATGATATCGTGTGCTGGGTGTTGTTTTGATGTTCCTTGATGTGTATGGATGTGTTGCCATGTAGTGTAGTGGATGTTATGGGTCTGTGGAGGCTGCAGTGAGAATTTGGGTGCCTTTCATGTCAAGATGATCCTTGACTTTGGTTTTTTGATGTAGGTGGTCTGTAGGTGTAGTAGCTGTGCAGCCTGTGATTACTTTTAGGGCTTTGTTCTGTACTGTCTGTAGAGTGTTGTAGTGGGTTTTAGTGAGGTTAGGAGCCCAAACAGGGCTTGCATAATTCATCAATGAACGTATATATTGTTTGTATACTGTGGTTGTGGTTTCTTTGTTATGTCCAAATGTTGTATGGGCAAGTGACCTCAATAAGATAGGGATAAGGCCAGTAGGGGGAAACTAGGACTTGTTCCAAATAAGAGGACCTTAGAGGGATAAACATGGGTGCATTTGGTTCCCACAGTGGGCATGTGGGGAAGCTAGATATGATGCGTAATGGAAGACTGCATCAACCGTGCCCCAAGTGTGAAGCAGACACAGGGCTAGTACAAGCAAACTTCCTGTGTGACTACACGTCATCAGCTGAGATGAAAGGGATGAATCTTTGTCAGTTTAGAATAAATGTGATACAGTATAAAGTTAACAGGATGGCTGGGTGTGTATGTGGTGGGCTGTTACAATTAATTCATATTAACTAGGCGATGTTCATTCATTTGCAGCTTGTTTTACGGCTCAAAGTTAAATCCACACATTACTGTGTTGTGACTAGCATCATATTGTAGTGCTAATATGTTGTTACAGTTGGAAACTCATGTTTTTTTTTCTTTTTTCTTTTTTTTTTTTTTGCCAAGTCAACAGAGCACAGGAGGCCTGTGCATCTGGATGTTGTGGCCTGGGGCAGGTGGGTTTGAGGGAGTGTCATGGGAGGATGCAGACGAGTACAGCAGTGAACAGAACTGCAAAACGTCCCGCCATACTTTCCTTGACAACAACACGGGAATGGAATGAATGATTGATTGGTTCTAATGGAATCCAGGGTGTTCGCGCCATTGACATAATGACAAGCTTGGACCGTACCTCTGCCACTGCACACTAGTCATTCTTGACAGGGCCATGCAGCTGACCCCCACCAAACTTGTTCGAGTATTTAACTATGGGTGTGTGGCAAGATCCATCATCTCATTTTGTTGTATTATGTACACTGAGTACAATACATTACAACTTTCATCAGTCAATCTCCAGTGAATAAAATCGTCTGATGTTTGCTGGAAAACAGCAAATGGTTAATTCTTCGGAAATGCGTTAATAGTATTCATAATTTTTGCTGCAATGTTTTTCTCTGTTCTGAATTAATCATCTGAAGTTAGCTAGATTAATTAAAATATACACCAAACTAGCCGGTTCCCGAAAACGAGTTTCCCTGGATTTTTTTTTACTGAGTAGTACTCATTGCAGAAATTTGGGTCTGCTCTTCCCCCTCCCCCCCCCTATTATTACTAGTCAGACTTAAAAGATAATCTATGCGTTGTGTGATTAGATAAGCGAAAGCACTTCTACTCATAATCTGACAGCGGATTATCAATGCAAGTGCCAAAAGACAGCTGATTCCAGTCTACCTCCACACTTCACTTGCGTAATAATTGGGTGCTTGTCAATTCAAAAGCTGTAGTATTAGTCACAGGTATTTGAAATTGTTATTCTTTATCCATTCTCTTGTATTAAGATAATTTTTATAGAACTTTTATTAATTTTTAATGCAAACTATGTATTTATATTTTATCTCAGATTCAGTCGGTGGAGCAGCATAGATCTTGGCACGTCTCCAAGGTACCCTCAGCTGCTCGGCTACATTTGTCTACCTCTCGCCGGAGCGCCATATTGATCGTAAGTAGTGGTCTCTGTGCTTATTTTCACTGATTTTTACGCCCGAATGATGAAGAAAAGGCTTTGAGGAAGTGTTTGAGTTCCAAGATTAGCTCTGCATTCTGAAATATTATTGGAAATGGTGCTGATTCGTCACGACTCCTGGCCAAGTTTAGAGAAGCCGGTGTCTTGGTTAGCAACGGGTGAAGGTTATATACTATCCTATTACACCGTCTTCATTCACACACTTTGAATTACAATGTTTTGCTCCACCAGCAGCTTTGAGTGGATATTGGTGCACTTAAGTTTACCAGAGTTTACTTGTGGTTTCAAAGTAAACGTTAAATTTGGTAAAATCGGTACCGTAGTTGGGATTTAATGATTTAATTCAGAGGTAACAATACTATACCATTATTACAGCCTCCACAGCGGTATATCATGAAAGTGTTGTGTGTTGCCAAGAGTAAGAACTTTTGAGTTTGAATACATTGCCACCCTACCCCCAACGTTCATAGTTCTCATTTTCTGCACCCATTTGTCATCCCTCATCCTATCCACATGCCCAAACCGTCTCAGTCTACCTCCTCATCACAACACTAATACACTCCAGACTCATCCTTCCTGTTAGCTCTTCCATCATAAACCTAACCCTTCCAGGCCTCGCATTCAAGGACGCACTGCACATCCATCTAATCATTTGAACATGCAGATATCCTCTTCCTTTACTGTCCAGGTCTCACTGCCATAATGCATTACACTCATGAAATGCCATCTACAAAGATTCCATAGCACGGAGAGACATGACTGTAAGATATTGAAAACTGCACTTTGGTACAGTAATTACATTAACCCTTCAGTGCTGATTGAGGGGGGTCCTCTTCATTTTTTTGTTGAATTGAAAAGTATGTGTCTGATATATATATATATATATATATATATTGTATAAAGGGAATTTATGTACAGTATTCAGTAATGTACATGTACTGCACATGGAGCCAAACTATTCACAAATTAAAGGATGTGTATGATCTATATATCTATTGCCAGACGCCTTATTCCCGTAAGGGGTGGCCACAAACAAATCACCTCCATGTAGGTGTTTTTCTGATTCAGGTTAGGGTCAAGAATGTCTGGTGCAGTTGGTGAACGGTGAACACCTTTGCCATACCCAACTCTTTTTCTGGTAACAGTTTATTTATATGATGCCTTGTATCCCATATTTTAGTGCATAAGATGTGAGAAATGATCATTTTCATAGTGACTGCCACATCCGATACTTATTTACACTAAGCTGCCAACTCATGGACATCTATGCCTTGCTTACCTCAAAATCATCATTTTTGGGTTAAAATTAAATGAATTCATGCTTTGTGTCCATTATTTAATGCATACGGTGTGAGAAGGGGTGATTTTCATAGTGATTTCCATGTCTGATACACTTGCTGGCAAGTTGTGAGCACCTATGCCATACTCACCTCTAGATCATCATTTTTTGGTTAAAATTCAGTTAATTCATGCTTTGTGTGCATTATTTATGTGAAAGGGGACTTAAATAAGTGCTATGCATGTCCGGTAGGGAGGTAGGTAGGTGGTTTTCTGATTTAGGTTAGGTTAGGTTAGGGTCATGAATGACCAGTGCTGGAGCTTCAGGGCTGCTATCCAGACAAGACCACTTTCTGGTCATGCCTTTGGCTCTATTACGTTGGATAGTGGGAAGATTACTGTAATTTGTGAAAGATGTGGAGTGAGGAAGTCTGTGGACACTAGAATCAAGGAGAGTATACTGAGATGGTATGGTCATGTGGAGAGAATGGATAACAATATAATGGTGAAAAGGTATATCTGAGCAAATTTGAAGGAGGGAGGAGGCAAGGTAGGCCATGGAGAAGGTGGAGGGATATTGTGGATGAGTGTGTGAGGAAGAAAGGTATGGAAGTCAGTGAGGCTAGGGTACTGACAGGAGATCGAGCTGGCTGGATAAATGTTGTGAGAAGTTCGTGACCAGGGATTTGACGCCCCATTTTAACGTGACAGCATCTGGATTGACTGTCGGATACATTTAGGTGAAGCTATAGAGCGTGGTGAATGTTTTTGGCGTATCATAGTGCCAGGATTCTGGGGGCTTGAATGATGAGTGAATGAAGTGTGGCCCTTTGGATTGGGCAGATTTGGGCTGTCTGGACATTGCTACTCCTCACCTTGCCCTAGGGTGGGAAAGGAGGTCCGGATGATGGTGTTGATGATGAAAAAGTCAATTAGCCTATACCCCAATTTACACTGTCTGGACCACCAAAGTCTCATTACCCCTTAATACGCCATATTACCCCAGGTGAGTTGAATAGCTCCATCTTACAGTACCTGGTATATTTTTCTACTCCCTCACTGTCTCAAAAGTGGCATGGTGGACAGAAAAAGGGTAGCTTCAACCTGCAGTCCACTAGGTTCACACCCAGGTGAACCTGAGGCCACAGCTAGAATAAGAATCCAGTGTACAAGTGATTGTGTATTTGCAGGATCCAAAATGTTCAGTAGTCTGTGGGAGGTGGCAAAGAAGTCCCCTTTCTGCGGGCCCCAGGAGGTGCACTGTGATGCCCCCAACAAGGACCTGGTGGCACGGCGCTCCATCTCTGCCGCCAGCACTGGTTAGTGTGACACTGCAAGTCAGGTTTTAGTACAGCCTTGCAGTCTATATTGTGGCATAAAGTGGTACTCTGAAGTCCATCCACCATCTAGTCCATTATTGTCTCATCAAGAGCACAGGGACCAATGGGTAGGCTACTTTGTTCTGTATTAAGATGTGAATGACCAGTTCCACACCTTGTATCTACATTTCATGAGCAATAAACTCCAACCACCCCATGTATTGAGGCCTTTGTGGGCCACATCCAGTTAGAGAACCTTAACTCACTAGACCACCAGATGTTTAAAAATTGCATAAAGGTAATGGGACTAATGCACTGCATCACTACCTGCCACAAAGACCCACCCTTTATCTCCCTGTGTGCATGAGAGAACTCTCCTGCAAAGGGGAAAGTAGATCTTTTTCATTTTATTCCTGCCACCTCAATTTTATTTTCTCAGGGATAAACTTTTCAAATTAGAGGGGTTAGTTATAACCTTCATAAACCCCCATAAATATGAGAAGCGTTTTGTGAGTTGGAAAAAAAAAAATTGTCTGGTTGCAGGAAGAATAAACTGAAGGGACTACCTTGATTGAATGGATTGATGTTTGGTGTTAAAACGAACCTCACGATTACTGTATTACTGTACTCTAAGACTGGAAACTTGGCCACAGGTAAATAGAATTAATTGGTACATATATCATTTTGTGTATTATTAATTTTTTATCAGCTTCCAACAACTGGTTGAAGTAATAATTGGTTTTGGCCCTTGGTTTATATCTCAGTCCATCCGTAACTGAAGCATGGCCATTCTCATTTGGGGGATACGTAAGAAGATGTATAGCATCATTTGAAATGATTAAAGCTTTGCCCCCACAGAACAGAACAGCTGTGAGTATGGATCGATGAAGTATTACGCTTTGTGTGGGTTTGGTGGACTGCTCAGTTGCGGTATTACTCACACTGCCATTGTGCCACTTGACTTGGTCAAGTGCAGAATTCAGGTTGACCCAGCCAAGTACAAAGGAATCTTCAATGGATTCAAGGTAATTACTACCTAATCTCATAATAAAGTTTGATACATAGGAAATAAAGTATATTCATAAAAGTGAAGCAAAGAGTGCAAGAGCTTGATTAGTGCATGAACGATTGTATATACCACATTACTGGTCATGCAGTTTATAGTTCGTCCACTCTTGTGTTTTCTCTTTTGTTGTTTTCTCAACTGTATTTCACCCCACCCTCTTGTAGAAAAGGGGGTCAGGATGATGATCATAATTTCTTAATCATTGTTATGCCTGTATTAAGATATGTTGTAAGTGCAACCTCCCTTAAATTGTGCATCTGTTAGTATAACACAGAAACAGACCAGATCATAGTACACAGTGCAACTTCAGCTTTAGGGTAACCTGAGAACTGGTAGAACTGGTAGTATAAGAGGTAGAAATATTGTTAGGCCATTTACCATTTGCTGTGAAGTGTTAACTCCTATAATCTGATATACAGTAAACCCTCATTAATTCGTACCTCAGTATTTCGTAATTCAGGATAACTCGTAGAGGCTGTCATGGAAAATTTAAAAAAAAAGAAAGAATCAACTCATTTACTGTGTATAGCCCTAGTGCACTACTGTATAGTAATCTAAGTGTGTGTAGTCTAAGTGCTCAAAGTGTTTAGTGTTTTTATTAGAAAAGTGTTCAGAAAAGCGATATAGAGCCCCCCAATCCACCTCTTCACCCTGCCAATGGCCTCCTCTAAGCTTGAATACTTCCCTGCAGTACTAAAACAAGGTAAGGTTCTAATAGTTTTACTTTTATTTTTTCTCAAAGTACAGTACTGTATTGTAGTGTATAATGTGTTTTGGAGGGAGTGAGGGGGAAACCCTATTAACTCATAAAAATGCTAACTCGTGGAGGGTTGGAACCCAATTACCACGAGTTAACGAGGGTTTACTGTAATTTTGTTATTGGTACTCTCAGAAAAGTCAGCCTCTGTTTGATGGACAGACATCTGGTAGTGAAGGGATTATTGAAGGCCATTTCTTAACTCCTTCATGGTGAAAAGACTCCAGAGCTGGATAGAATAGTCTAATATTACCAGTAATATACTATAAAATGTTTATCAGAATGAAGTGGTTACGAGCGAGGCCGAAGCGCTTATGAGTCTCGCGTCAAGTAGTGGCATATTCTCACATATTAGCGACCCGACCCGAACTGACCATAATGCTTTTGAGAAGCATATGTCTCAGCAACCACAGGGCTGATAACTGCATGGTTTGCACCATATGATAGCCCCATTCTTTAAAATTTCTTTTCAACAGGTATCATCTCACCCTAGCGGTGCATGTGGCACGTGACATGTGCCAAGTGCAAAATGTCGAAAATCTTCAAAAGAGGGCCACAGGCCAGTCAGTTTGTCATAAAGGCATGAATCTTGGTATGTAGATAGCATCAGTATACTCTAGACATCCTTGGGGTGTAAAGCCACATTTCAGTGCCTTCGGATTTAAATGGCCATGCTCGTACGTCACCGACAAAGGCGTTTTGCTGGTTTTATGTATGAGATACATCAGTAGAGAGACAGAGACATATGGAATTGGGCCTATTAATTGATTTGTAGATTGGATAGGAAAAGGAAAGGAGACAGTGGATAGGGTGGCAAAAAGAGTGTAGCCTGTGTGAGTTTGAATGTGGGCATTAGTGTGGTAGGCCATGAAGATGGATGGATATTATAATACATGAGCGTGTGAGAAAGCAAGTTGTGGAAATTGAGGATGCTCCGGAATTGACAAGAGATCTATAAGGATGGAAGAAGTGTGTGTGTATGAGGCATATGTGACATGGTTGCACCCATTTTTTTTTATTATTTTTTTAAAATTAATAAACTGTAGTGGAGGGAGCAGAATGAAGTGCTTGTTGGAGATAAGTAAGAAGGCATGGATGAGTGAAACTGTACCAGCAGAGTGGAAAAAGGCTGTGATTGTACCCCTGTACAAAAATAAAGGTGGGCGAAGTAAGCACAAGAATTACCATGGCATAAGTTTATTGAGTATGGTAGTGAAGGTATATGGAAGAATTACCATAGAAAAAGTAAGAGAGATTTAGAAGTCCTAGTGAGTGATGAACAGGGTAGCTTTGGGAGTGGCAAAGGATGTGTGGATCAAATACTTGCAGTAAGACAGATAGTGGAGAAGGTTTGTGAGAAGGACCATAAGGTGTTTATGGCATTCACAGATCTGGAAAAAGCATACAACAAAGTAGACAGAGAAGGATTGTGGAAGGTTTTGCACATATACGGTGTAGATGGCAAGCTGCTAGATGCCTTTAAGAGTTTTTATGATGGTAGTGAGGTATGTGTAAGGGTTAATGGGCATCTAAGTGAATGGTTCATGATCAGTGTGGGCATGCAACAAGGTTGTGTGATGTCCCCATTGTTGTTCAATATAAATATGGATGGGGTGATGAGAGAAGTAAAAACACGAGTTGTGGAGAGGGGGATGGTGTTGGTAGTGAATGGTGATGGATGGAATATCTCAAATTTGTTGTATGCTGATGATGCAGTACTGCTTGCAAATACTGGACAAGAACTTGGTAGGCTGGTGCAGAGTTTTGCTGATGTTTGTGAGCATTGTGCCTTGAGAGTAAAGTGATGATTATTGAAAGAGAAGGTGACTCCCAGTGCGATGTTCCAGTGAATGGAGAGAGACTGGAATTGGTGAGAGAGTTCAAATACCTGGGTACAGTGATAGAAAAGAGAGGAAAATGTGCAAAAGAAGTGGAAAGTAGAGTGACACAAGGAAGAAAAGTAGCTGGTGCAATGAAGGCCTTGATAAGGAACAGGCTTGAGTGTTGCAGCTGCATGAGGCTTATATGAAAGAGCGTTAGTGCCAGCTTTAACCCACGACGTACCCACGACGTACGATGCATGTCGCAACTTTTTTCACACTCAGTCCCCACGACGTGCATCATACGTTTTGCAATTGAAAGGCCCGTCATTTGCACATTTTTAAAGTTTTACGGGAGATTTTTGGTAGGCTTATGTGGGAGACCTTCCTCTACCCCCAGCCAGGCAGCGACACTGCCTGACCCTGGGTAACCCCCCTCCCCCACACACACCATTTTCTCGGTAACTCACCTGTTAGCAGTGGCCTGGCCAGTAAAGACATGTAGCACCACGGTCACTCCGATGACGAAATTCAAGGCGAAAGTGATTCCCGATGTGGAGGACAAAGATTGCGTGGCGCCGGAGTTAGTAATGAGCAGAAGTGATGAGGAGGTAACGTCGCCAAGGTAGGTGCAGTATGTTGGTGTGTTTGGTGAGTGAACAGCGCTTATATCGCCTGTATTATTCTGTGAAAACCAATATACACTGTACTCTTGTACTACATATAAATTTGTACCAAATAAATAAATATCTACCTTAGTGTGATGCTGTATGGTAGTGAGACCTAGGCAGTAAAGGAAGAGGATATTCGCAGGCTTAAACGTACAGAAATGACAATGATTAGGTGGATGTGCAGTGCGTCCCTGCGTGCAAGGCCTGGGGGGGCTGGGTTTACGATGGAAGAGTTGAGAGGTAGGATGGGACTGGAGTGTATTGATGTTGTGATGAGGAAAGGGAGGCTGAGGTAGTTTGGACATGTGCAGAGGATGGGGGATGATAATTGGGTACAGAGGGTGAGAAGTGTTAATATTGTGGGTGGGGTTGGGAGGAGTAGACCGAGAAAGACATGGGACGAGGTCATTAAGTGTGACCTCAGGGTTAAGGGACTGAACAGGGAGGCTGCCAAAGATCAAGCAGCATGAAAAGCTGCCATTAGGTGACCAAGGCCGACGCATGCAAGCATGTTGGAGCCTTAAAAAACGAAACGAAACGAAACGACTATTCTGAGTGGTTTTGGTTGTGTCCCTTGCATAGAAAGCGTCTTTTATGGAGCACGGCTTCACAAAAAGCGGTACCAGGTGAGGGGCCTCTCACCTGTTTAGGGCATTTTTAACCTCAGGTGAGCGCTTTCTCTCTAAATTTTCGATGTTTCTCATAAAAAGCAGAGGTTTGAGCCAAAAAAAAAAAAAACGAGTCGAAAATCTGTCGGATTTTGGGGGTGGGGTTTGTAATAAATTAGTGGGTATGGGGCAGGTTAACATATGGATGTGAGACTATGGTGTGGCATGAAAATGAAAAGTCAAGAGTAAGAGCAGTGGAGATGGGACTGTTGAGGAATGTATGTGGAGTACAGAGGGTGGATAGGATACAAAATAATGTGATTCGTGAAAGATGTGGAGTTAGGAAGTCGATGTACACCAGAATCGAAGAGAGTGTACTGAGATGGTATGGTCGTGTGGAGAGAATGGATAACAATAGATTGGTGAAAAAGGTATATATGAGTGAATTTGAAGGAGGGAGGAGGTGAGGTAGGCCAAGGAGAAGGTGGAGAAATATCGTGGATGAGTGTGTGAGGAAGAGAGGTTTGGAAGTCAGTGAGGCTAGGGAACTGACAAGAGATCGAGTTGGCTGGATGAATGTTGTGAGAAGTGCATGATCAGGGATTTGGCATCTCTTTTTAACATGGCAGCGTTCGGGTTGACTCAGTCGGATACATTTATGTGAAGCTACAGAATGTGGTGAATGTATTTGGTGTATCTGATAAACCCAGGATTCCCGGGGCTTGAATGGTGAGTGAATGGAAGCGTGGTCCATTGGATTTACAAACTTGGGCTGTCTGGACATTGCTACTCCTCACCCTGCCCTAGGGTGGGAAAGGAGGTCCGGATGATGATGATGATGAAATAGAACAGTATTTTTTCAGTGTATACCTGTGTTATTAGTGTTAATGTATTGTCATGACCAGTTTAGTGGGCTCTGAGGTTTTTATAAGTATTTTACATTATCCTTTTTTGCATCCTACTCACCTAATTTGTTGGTAGGAGTATGGCTATAATGATTTTTACATTTCAGGTGTCAGTTAGTGAGGAGGGCATGCGCGGACTGGCGAGAGGCTGGGCTCCCACATGCATTGGATATTCAATGCAAGGCATCTGCAAGTTTGGCTTCTATGAAGTATTCAAAATTCTCTATGGCAATATGATTGGAGAGGAGAATGCATATTTGTACCGTACCTCACTCTACCTGGCAGCCTCAGCCACAGCAGAGTTCTTTGCAGACATTGCACTCTCACCAATGGAAGCAGTCAAGGTACCAGTGTTTTTTGTAGTTCACCCAGGGTTTGGATGCTTGAATGTGTGCAAACGAGTGTATTTTATTGGGCGTGCTGTTTGTAGATCTCAATTTTTCATGCTTCTTGTTTTTCTTGGATTCAACCTCCTCATATCCTCAGTGGGAAAAAAAGTTTTAGGATGATGATGGTGACTTTAGATAATATTATGATCTGCTCAGGTTAAGTAGACCTGCATTGGAGATGTAAAGTATGGTTAGGGTAGTGGTGATGTGGCTTTCAGTAGTGTGGCAAAGGGTAAGTTTACAACAGACCAAGTGTGGAATATGCAAACATTCTTAAAGTCGATTCCCTGTCATAAACACGATTCATTTCTGCAGGAAGGACAAGGAAAGGAGAGTGGTTTTCCTTCCCATGTCTCCTATTCCTCTCTTGAAAAACAAATCATAGTAACATGAGAAAAGTTACCATTGGCTATAACTGTTTTCTGCAGGATGATCAAGGAGAGCAGAGTGCAGTAAATACCTGTGTCAGGAGTTCATCCTGCAAAAAGAAATCTAAGTTATGATGGGGAATCAGTTGTAAATGTGTTTGAGAATTTCAACCCAGTCTTGGGTAAGCACACAACATATTTCAGTTCACAACTACAGTTGTGTTAGATCCTGGGTAAGAAGTGCATGAAGAAATAAATGATTGAAATGGGGGGAAGGGGGTATAATTAATATGAAAAAGTCCTTTGTATGTATGGGGAGGGAGGGGGGGGGGCATAATGAGTATGAAGCATTCCATTGTATGTATGGGAAGAGGGGAGCATAATGAGTATGAAGCATTCCATTGTAAGTAGTGTATTTTAATTTGACTTTGTATTGTGTGTGAATATATGTCTGTTTCACAGGGCATGCTGTTGATAGTTTTCCTGTCATTTGCAGAAACAAGTCTTCTTAGGGGGTTTCTAATGATGTACACTGGTTTTACTAGGTCTTTAAAGTAGTCCATTTGTCTTAATAGGTCCGAATCCAGACCCAGCCAGGCTTTGTGTCCACGCTGCGAGCTGGTGCCCCAATTATCTATGGTCAGGAGGGGCTGTGGGGCTTCTACAAGGGTGTGGTTCCTCTGTGGTGCCGACAGATCCCATACACCATGATGAAGTTCGCCTGCTTTGAGAGGACAGTGGAGGCACTGTACCAGTATGTTGTTCCCAAGCCACGTGACCAGTGCAGCAAGTCCGAACAGTTGGTGGTAACCTTTGCTGCTGGCTACATTGCCGGTGTGTTCTGTGCCATCGTCTCTCATCCGGCTGACACCATTGTTTCCAAGCTGAACCAGGACAAGGGATCCACTGCAGTCCAGGTTGCCAAGAAGCTGGGCATGGCTGGTAAGAATCAGCAGCATGACTTGTTTATGTTCAGTAACCCCATCATTAGATGGGAAGAAAGTTTAGGATGATTATACTTAAACCTATTATGCAACTTCTTAATCCCTTCATAATGAGGGCTCTGTAGTTGAATAAGGTAGAGCTTGAGTGGATATAAGAAAATTTGCATACAACATGACTGGATATCAGAAATTTTGCACACATAATTTGTCTACATTTGCTTATTGTGCATAGTTTACTTTTCACTCAAAAAATGAAAACTATCAACTTTGTAAATATTTGCATGAACAGAACCACTAGAAATCTTAACAGTATGTGCATAGGTTGACATCCACCCATGCATGCCAGTTTCCTCTATCTGGAAACTTGAGTTCCATGTCATTAATTCATTCATCCAATCCTGGGTTGCCCTTTGAGGAGCATAAGAGCCCAGGGCTAGGCAAGTTGGTCCATATATTTAAGATGAGAGTGACCAGCCCCATTCATCCCTGAGTGGCATTACATGAGCAATAAACCTAAACCACCTTTTGGATGTAAACTGACACAGGCTCAGTCTGGTTGGAGCACCTTAATTACCCACTAAACCACCAGGTGCCATAATTTGGTTATATGGTTAACACCCAGTGTAGTAAATGTTTTCCTGGTGTACAGAAAACCATTTGGCTTGTCACTCAGTGTAAAGTCACTCATAGACAGAAGGAAGAGGAAAGAAGGAAAGGACATAAGAGGAAGAAAGGAAAGAAGGAAAGGACATAAGAGGAAGGAAGGAAAGAAGGAAAAGACATAAGAGGAAGAAAGGAAAAAAGGAAAGGACATAAGAGGAAGAAAGGAAAGAACATAAGAGGAAGAAAGGAAAGGACATAAGAGGAAGAAAGGAAAGGACATAAGAGGAAGAAAGAAAGGAGGAGAGGAAGGGGCAGCCACCCAAGAGCAGCACCACAGTCATAAAAATGGAGCCACCAGTCTCAACTTCTATCATTTCCTAAAAGCTGCTGATGGTACATTACCCCCACTAAATTCCTCAAATGATTCTTATCTGCCAGACATGTGATAAACCCATTTGGAAATAAAATATTAATTTCCTGGAAATAACTGTATACACCATAGTCAAATAATGGGTGTGAATGTTTTTGGCATCTCAGATAGAACCAGGATTCTGGGGGGTTTGAATGTGAGTATGGAAGCATGGCCCATTGGATTGGGCAAATTTGAGCTGTCTGGACGTTACTACTCCTCACCCTGCCCTGCGGTGGGAAAGAAGGTCTGGATGATGATGATGATGAAGAAGAAGAACTTTCACTAAAACTTTACCTTCCACATTTGCATTTGTAGTTCAGTGCACCTAAATTTCTCCAAACCACATTGGTTTATTCTGATTCTACCGTGTCACATAAACAGTTTGCTTACAGAGTCTTTATAAATTATGCAGGAGGGAGTGATATTACCTGAGGCCTGGGGGGGGAAGCAGAAGCTAGAATTATGACTGAAGAGTTGGGAGGAAAGATTGGATTGTAATTTATTGTTGCGATGAGTAGGAGTAGATTGGGTTGGTTTGGACAGGTTTAAGAGGATGGAAGATGACAACTGGGTGTGGAAGGTGAGAAGTGTGAATGTTGGGGGTAGGGTTGCAAGAGGCAGACCGAAAAAGTCCTGGAACAAGGTCATACACCCGTAGTCTTGAAACTGAGGGCAGGAGTTACCCTTCCCGCATGCCGCTCGAGTGGAAGCTCACACCTTCAATGTAAGTGGTAGTCTTGAAAAGGTGACAGCTCACCCCTTCGTGTGGTATGTTCAGCAAACAGTTGGTAACACTGATTAGTTTTAAATTTAAAATATTGAAAAGAAAATGACAGTTCTAAGGTTCATATACAGTATAATCTCTTTTTGTTAGCAATTCTTACCTATTTTATTATTAAAGACTGGCAATTGTTCTTGAATACTCTGTATGAGCATTTATACCATACCTGTACCATGGGGATAGCTTCAAAGTGGCTCATGCAGTGTTATAACCCTACGAATACGCCTTGGCTGGTCATACTGATTTTGATTCTATTTCTGCTCCAAATGCTTGTTTTTTCATTTTTCCCACCCAGAACCCCCAAAACCCACCAGTCCCCCAAGACACTTGGGAGGGGGGGGGTTAATTTGAAAACCAATCACGAGCAGCAAAAGTAAAGGTCAAATTCGTTCAAATCACACCACAATACATCAGAAAAATATACTGCCAAGCCGAAACAAAATAGTATGGACTTGTAAAAGTTTACCGAATGCAAACATGAGACTTTGTATTTCAAACTAACTGGCTGTGCATGATTTCTGTTTATGTAGTACTTGGCCATTCTTTACTGTAGGAATCCTTTCATGAACTAATCAAACTATTTATAAAAATATCATGCACCATATCTGGTAAACAGCTTGGTAGAAATACTGAAAAAATATAATGGAAGTGGATACAGTATCTCATCTTTGCTTTCGTCTTGTCGTAAATTAACCATCTCCGGAGAAGTGAAGTCTTTTAAAACTATAAAAATATTAAACGCTTATTTTTTTTCTCTGCACGAATTTTTTATCATGAACTAAAATTCCCATCACACACACTATAGGGTCCTTCAAATTCTGCACAGTTTTCTTTGCACAAGGCTACTAAAATATGGCGAAGGGGCATGCGAAGGAGTGCAATGAGACTCCCACGGATTCCAGTACTATGCTGGGGTAATACTCACCCATTCACCGGAGAAAGGTCTCCCTTTTGTGTGTTAAGTTTACCAAAAGATACTGATAGGGCAAGTTGAACACCTGCCCACAGTTTAACCTGAAGTGTCCCGTCAACGTATGGGTACGTCACAACATTTTGTCACAGCTAGACCCAGCGACGTACCTGTATGTTATGCAATTGCAAGGTCAGTCATTTGCACAATTTTCAAGTTTCACTGGTGATTTTTGGTAGGCATATGTGGGAGACCTTCCTCTATCTGCTGTCAAGTGGGGATATTGCCTGGCCCCCCCTCTCCCCCACACTCGGCAATTCACCTGTTAGGAGTGACCTGGCCAGTAAAGACATGTCGCGCCACAGTCTCTCCAATGATGAAATTTACGGTGAAAGTGATTCCTGAGGTGGAGGACAAAGAAATAAAGAAGCTAGAGCAAGAAACAAACAGAAAGGATGAGGTGGTAATGACGTAAAGGAAGGTGCCATCTGTGGATGTGTTTGGCGACTGAACAATGCTGTTATTGCCTATATAATTGTGTGAAAACCAATATAGTCTTGTACTACACATAAATTCGTACCAAGTAAATATATAAATACGTAATTCAAAGTGGCTTGAATTACTTTACCCCCCCATAGTTCGTTTTCTTTGAAGCCAGATACCCTGAATGAGAACGAAAGGTAAGGCTGACTCATCACCTGTAGCACCATTTATAGGCTCAGGAGGGCGATTTCTCTATGAATTCTCGATGTTTCTCACCTAAACCAAAGGTTTGAGGCCCCCCCCCCCACACACACAGAGAAATTGCTTGGGACTAGGGGGTATTGGAGGTAGGAAATCGGCTGGGACGTGGCAGGTTAAGACTTCAGCCATTAGAGTGTGACCTCAGGTATAAGGGACTGCATAGAGAGGCTGCCAGAGTTTGATCAGCATGGAGAGCTGCCATTAGGTGACCAAAGACAACATGTGCAAGCATGTTAGAGCCTTTTTAAACAATATGATATGATTCCTTCCTTATTTTATGTTCACGATGAGACAAGTAAGCTTTTACCTCGTTCTTCTTTCCTCATGTGAAAATGGGAAGTTGCTTAGTATGGTGATACACAAGATTTTATCATTCTAACTCAGTTTCCCCATAGTCTGTGGGTTGGAAGAACCAGACAACAGTTTTAGTCTCACTGGGGACACATAATGGAGAAAGGAAGCATGAAATTAACTTAGTGGGAGGTATGAGGTTGTTTGCAATGTAGGTTTGTGGCTGCTGAACTGCTGAATTTTTATGATTTTTTTATTTCAACCCCCCCACTCACAGCTTGTACGTGCCACTCATGTCATGCAGGGAGGATATGTTTTTAATGCAATTTGTGCTTACAGGATTGTGGAAGGGCCTGTTTGCACGTATCATCATGATTGGTACCCTGACTGCACTCCAGTGGTTCATCTATGATGCAGTGAAGGTCACTCTGGGTCTGCCCCGCCCACCACCACCCAGCATGCCAGAGTCACTCCGGTTGAAGCTTGAAGCAAAGCAGGCCTAAAAAGTATGCTCCAGCATTCCAGGTTTTCTTCGGATTTCTGACATATTCGTACAATGGAAATATCACCCATTATAGTACTGTACCTAAATTTAAAAGGTAATAATTTAATGTTGGAAAATTTTAGTACAATCTTATGACAGCAAGTTGTATAGTATGTTTTCATTGTATGAAACTACTGCTTGCAGAATTCAAAAGTCTTGTCATTGCATCTGTATAGTGGCATGACTTGTTTGAATGTGACAGGTTTTGCAACTGTCATACTTTGTTTTAGTTTGGTTTAAGAATGATAAAATTTAACTTATTTTTATCATAGGCTGTCTTTGTACATGCTTCTTCATGTAACAGATGTATATAGTAAGATACAGTTATATAATAAATTTAAACAATTTTCCTATTTTATTTTGAAAATACATAATTTTTAAAAGGAACTCTTTAAAAAGACAGTGCTGAACTAAGAATTCTTGCCTTACGTTGAAAAATAAATAGGGGTAATGTTGATGGTAGTGACCTTAACAAAGCATAAAAAAGAAAAAACATAAAGATAAACTAATTTTCTCTATCCGGCTCATCCTTACAAAATCGAATAAATTAAATTCTTGTTCAACTGAAAAGCTCCTAACTTATACAACACAGATGATTTTAAGTCATATTGTACAGTTATGTCCTTTTCAGTGAACAATTCGTACTCAAGAACTAAGGATCGTAACAATCAAGAAATAGCCCATAGTCATAATTTTAAAATAATAACTAATTAAGATTATTTGATCCTAAGGCTTATCCATGAACATAATGTAGAAACAATTTTACCAAAAGCAATTGAAAAAGAAATTAAGTTGATGGTCAACTAGACTTCAACAGTCAGGTCTTTAACATGCAGTACATGGTAGTCATAAAAATGAATATATAAATAACCCCTTCACCACAATGTCTTAAATTTATTCTTGCTACTGCCAGATGAATGTCTAGCTTAGCAGACCTTACCGTGATTTTGAAGGAAGTAATGAAAGCTTTATCTAGCCCCTCAGTTCAAAGTGCCTTCGAAGTTGATTAAAACTGCCTAGAGGTAGCAAGAAGATTAAAGACATTCATGGAGAAGTAAGTCTATCGGAGCTGTATACTCTTTGTCTTGTCTGGTACAGGTAGTAGTGGAGTTGGTCATTAAACCTCATCATCACTCTCCATCTCCACCAATGAGAAACTTGGACCCCTGAAAGAAAAATGGTTGAGCACAAGTTATCCATGTTTGGGTTAACGTATTAATCATAAACTAGTCATCCTAACTACAGTCGTGGCGCATGACTGAGGTTGTCATTATTGTACCCTGGCAACCTTCAATTCAAAAGTGCGTCCAATTGCGTATCATATTATACACGAATCATATTATTAGTTTCGTTTTTGAAGGCTGCAACATGCTTGCATGCGTCGGCCTTTTTTGGATTGGAGCGTGTAGCATTTTATGACCGGATGCCCTTCCTGATGTCTACCAATGACCCTTGGGTGGATTCGATCCTCCGACCCTACGGCCAGAGCGGAGCTCTCTAACCCACTGAGTCACGGCTGTATATGCTAAGAAATAAGTCGTAGCAAATCTAGACAATACATAATAAATTAGGTAGTTCCAGGTGAATATAAATATCACTCAGGCTTCTCCCTTCCTTTCTTATATACATTTATATTACAAGAATAGCTCATACAGCATATTTCACAGGGAAAAAAAGCAGGGGAAATTAGCGAACGAGTGCAGGTTGGATGTTGCCAAGTGATAATTAGCCAGTTCCAGGTGTATGGCACTGTCAATTACCTTTTTTTTTATATATATATTATTTTGTATAAGAATAGGGC
>JAGKTI010003614.1:0-26458 GCA_018397915.1 Birgus latro
TTTTTGGACATGGCTGGCGAATACCATTTTGTAGGTTATTCATGCAGGGTAAGGTGATGAGAGAATGATTCAAGTAACATAGAAGGGCAAGGTGTAATAAGCAAAATAAATCGCTTAGGAAGAGGCGTTAGGGAGCTTTTTCAATCGACGAGGATACGGGCTATTGTGTGTAAGGTTGGGATGATGATGATGATGATGATGATGATGATGATGATGATGATGATGATGATGTGATGATGATGATGATGGTGGTGACGATGATGGTGGTGTTGTCGTTGTTGTTGTTGTTGATGATGACGATGATGATGATGATGATTGTGTTGTTGCTGCTGCTGCCGATATTAATATTAATGATAATAATAATAATAATAATAATAATAATAATAATAATAAAAATATTATTGTTAATAATAATAATAATAATAATAATAATAATAAAAATAAATGGATAAAGAACAGAAAAACAAAAAAAGACCCTCAGTACTCAAGGACCATTTACTCTTGGGCTTAGAAATCTCTCCTTAGCATCCCATCCTTAGCGAATTATGCTACATGTTACCGCCTTATTTTCCCCTTGTCTGTTAGGTTTTGTCCTCTGAAGAGTGATATATATTACATAAATTCCATACAGGGAAATATTACCGAGTCTTGTGAAGAAAGGACTGCAGGAGGAGGCACTGGGGGGCCTGTTTAACTTTAAATATGTATTTCATATTTTACTTTTTCTCTCTCCGGATTATTGTATTTATGTTCAGGGCCTTTTTCTTTTTATTTAATGGAGAACTTACAGACTAACTTTCATTAACTCCACACAGCGAATCTCCCAAAGCTGAATAACAAAATGAACAAGTACAAAAATATTAGGTATAGAGGCAGGAGCTTCGGAATCTTAATATGGGGCTTCGTCAATCAATAAAGTCTACGGAGGTGAAACGAATGCTTCAGGGCCCTCGTATGGGACTTCGCTAAAATCGGCTGAGTCAACGGAAGTGAAATATATCGTATTAAAACTATCTATCTAACTATAGCCCTACGCCCTAATCCCGCAAAGGGTGGCCGCAGACAAAACGCCTCCAAGTCGCTGTGTCACCCACCATTTGACTGCCCTCCCCCCAGCTCATATACCTCTCACCTCCATCCCTCCACCTCATCCTCGGTCTCACCTTCCCTCCTTCCACTTCACTCACATACACCCTCTTAGTCAGATCCCCACTCTCTCCACTTGTCCAAACCAAGAAATTAAAACAAGAAATTAAAAACGAAAAAAAAATGTTGGTCCGAGAGATGCTCATGGATTACAAAGACATCCTCTGACTGGAGGGGTTAACTTGCGAGAATACGGCCAAAAGTCTTACTAGCTTCGTGCTGAGGAAGGCCACGTCCACTCTTACGTATCCGGCAGTGGTGTGTTTAAGCTCAGACTCTATCCTTAGCTTTGACCGAAGGGAAGTCGTAGCCAGGGTGCGTCACCGAACGAAGGCCTGTCGTTCGAAGTTCCGAGCTTTTCTAGGCTTCATGAATCAGCGTCATCCGGAACTGTCCCTCGCGCAACGTAGAATTCCTTCAAACCATCACCTTAACCGTAAACCACCACCCTGACCACTTCACTTTTATTAATTTTCCTTCATACGATTTAATTAGCTTGGTAGGGACTTTTGCAAAATAGATTAGATACAGGTTTAAGTAATATTTTCAGTACAAAATGTATTTCCTAGGATGAACAAAATGACCCAATAACAGAAGGAAAAAAAACGAACAAATGACGTTGCTGTTTTCGTCTTCGTCGTTGATGTTGTTGTTGTTGCTGTTGTTGCTGCCTTGTGCTCATTTGAAACGTGAACCCAATGGACTGCGAGCCAAGTTGCCAATCTCCTGCGATCAATCAACCTCTTTTTGTGAGGAGAGGGGGAGGAGAGTGAGGGACGTTTGTATAATCAGGCAGTAGTGGCGCGTGGCTTTATCGGTGCCACCACGTGAAGGCGTCTCCTTTGTACGCGTCTTGAATGGGTTAACCCTAGATGGCAAGTCTTCTTTCGGTGTGAAAGCCTGGGTACGATGTCCCTCAGGCCAGGGGAAAGGGCAAAGGGCGAACAAAAACAGAGGTTCACGAGTGTATGGAATTTATCTGTGACTCGGCGAATTCTGGGTCCTGATTCACAAAGAAACTTAAAATGAATTCCTTGTAACTTGGATTTGTTTTTTTTTGTTTTTTTGTTTTTTTGAAGGAAAGACAAGGGAAGAATAATGAGGAAGTTTCTCGTGTTTCTTGTACGTTCAATAAGAAAAGGTAACCATTGATAGCCGCACCAATCTCATCCGCATACACCACACCAAAACATCCCGAAATGTGTCTTTTGCCTCTGAACACACGACTTAAACTCACCCCGGATGCACACCAACCATTCCTCAGAAAAATGCCAGACACGCTTCTGTGCGTGGGGCAGTAATCAGTGAAAGTCAAAGTGTGACGCTCATAAAACTCTACTGTTGCAGCTTCCCAAACATCGTGACTCAGTGAGTGACTGGCACAGATTGGGACATACTAGTTGGCTTCCCCTGTGGGTGCGGAAAATAATTAGTTACGAAAGGAAACTAATCGTAAGTTCGTTTGTGAATCAAAACACTTTGGGGGCCTCTCTAATGCTGAATGAAATTGTCTGGTGGCTACAAGAATAAAAACAGACACGTCATTACACTGAAACGAATTATCATGGATTATTTCCAACCCTTTCAGTGTTAGAGGCCTCCACATACTCTGAATGAAATCGTCCGGTGTTTGCAAGGATAAACCCCTCCAATGCAATGGTATTTGGTTTTGGTGGCAGACCTCTTCACGTGGTGGCACCGATATAACTGCGCGGCTCCGCTACCCATTTATGCAGTCGTCCCGAAGCTCTGCCCCCCACCCCCCACATTCCCCCAAGAGGAGGATGGTGGACTGAAGAAGGGCAGCATCAGCCTGCAGTCCAATGTGTTTGCTCCTGAATGAGCCTGGGGACACAACAATGTCGTTTCAAAGAATCACATACAGCAGACGGGAGATTACTTACTTCTCAGTACATCTTTCTTAAGTGTTTACGAGTATTCGTTTTGCTACAAGACGATGTTATTCTGCTTCTGGAGGAATTACGTCTGGTGGGAAAGTGTTCAGAAACAAAAAATTTCACCTCTTCACTACGATAGGTCTTCCCTTAGCTGAATAAAACTGTCTGGCGATGGCAGGAATATTATTAACCCCCTAACTAGATGATGTATGTTCTGTTTTATTCTTATTTTCAGGCGATTTTATTTAATTTAGCACTGAAGGGGTTAATGAGGACCATTCCAGACTTTCCCAGCTCGATAGATTTTTAATAAGCTGGATAAGTGCGTATGCATTAAATATAATTACGGACGTTGTCCTTGATGGTGAGTCCAGTGCCATGTCACTCAAAAAATCTTAATGGAGAGTATGTGGCACAGGTACAGTCAGCAACGCGGAAGATGAGACGAATTTTAACTACTAGCAACATCTGGCAATCCCTCCCCGTAGTAAGTTGTAAGTCTTCATGAATGAATCACTCCTACTTGAACAGAAATAAAACAGAGGCTTTGATTGGCAGAAATGTTTCCAGTGCAAGTGTAAGGTCTAGGTTGGTATAATATCAGTTTTAAGGAGGTGTAACACGTATACACAGCATGTGACAGACATCATGGAAGAATTTCCCTACTGAAAATGAAAATACATCATTGGTTCAGGAAGGGTATAAAAGCATACTGATGAAATTACGATAGCCAGTTTCTCAAATTCCGATACAACAGGGAACTCGGGAATGCTCAATACGCGCGTGAAGTACTGGAAACATACACAAACTGCAAAGCAAACAGAAGAATGGGAGACTATGGATATATTTGTTATAAAAGCTTCGATAAGGCTGCCATACAACTATATCAATTAGTGCTAAGGTAAAGGCTAACGAAATTCATTTACGACTATTAAGAATATTGTGTTCTTATTTCTAGATACATGTGCACGTGTCGAACAGCTTGTTACTGATGCTTTATTATCCCCCCCCCCTCTCTCTCTTTTTATACGCACATCCGAACCTCTTCTCCCTCTACCAATGTCATTCTCATTGCGGCGTGTTACTCCGTAGGTGGGTCTTGTCTGCAGAGATGTAGAGAATACTTAAAGGGTTTTGTCTGATCCCGAGTCAACCACTTTCAGACCTTTTACTATCCCTCCTGCACTGTTTCCTTACAAAACCTCCTTTCTCTCCCCACTACCTCTGTCTTTTCTGTCCGGCAGCATATAACCGTGGATGCAGCACCAACAATTCTCACCATTTACTCGCTAAATTATGTTTGGCATCCTATTTTAATACTGATTTAATGTATCGTATCAAGAAAACCTGTGGGTCAGTGTACTTCTGTTTATTCAGTACCTAGACGACCATATTGATCTTGACTCATTAGTAATCAGTCGTAATGTGGTAAGAGTCAGAAATCACTGGCACATTATGGTATGCTATCACATTAGGTTATACGGCTTTTGTATTTGATGGTGTAACAATGCATTACACGCGTCAGGAAAGAAAATGTATTGAACCCCGAACTAAGCAGCAAAGACTATTATAGCCCGTGCCTCAATTATAGAAGGGCGTTATATCTCCCCATCGGTTTGACCACTGAAGCAGCTAGTGCCCCCATGCATCACAAAATCTCTTAAAGAACAACAATTTGAACAGTTATTGTAATTTACGCAATATGCTTATGGTGTCTGACTTTTGTCTCTCTGATTAATATGCAACAATGAGCGCGTGATTCACGTTTTAAAATATCTTGTTATGATAACATTTAATAGGAAGTGGAACAATGTCATAGTATCAAGTGAGGTGTGAAAAGGCTATGTAACAAACACAGACTGTGGGCAATATATTTATTGTTATAAAGAGAAGTTAGCTGCAATACACCTTAAAATCGAGTCCAGCCACCACTGCTAGTATTCACTTCGCAAAGTCGTTGAGGAACGGATGCAACATAACTGTAAATGACCTGTGGTGTCCTTCTCAGCACTTCCCATTTATTCTGCATGTGGAGCATAAGCTGCTGTGACGTCCTTTCCTCAGCCGGCTCCCACACATTAACGATGTTCGCCCATACATTTTCTATGGGGTTCATATCACAGCTGTTGCTTGGCCAGGGCAGAAGTTCATTAAGTCGCTGATCCCGAAAGCACCGCTTTACCACTCGGGCCGTGTGGACAGTACAGTTGTCTTGCGTGAAATATATTGTGTACGCTCGAATCGAAGGCAACATCACCTCTTTAAGAATCTGGAGGTACTGATCTGCTGTGAATTTACCCTCGATCTCTGTCACCTCCCCAACTCCATAAAGACCGATCCATCCTCACACGTTGGCAGTTACATGACCACTCTATGCCTCCTTGAAATGTTTCGTCTGGCATATCTGAAGGAAATAAAGCACATTCACTGTTAAATAGCACTTGTCTTAGTAGCTTTCCATGTCAAAAACATCAGTGTTCATCCTAAGATATAACATCTTATATGAGGCGCTCAATGATAAAGGGGCTACAACACCACTATGATCAAAACTGTTATTGCCGTTTTAATCCTCTAACTTTCCCTGTATGTACTGAAACAACTTCTTTAGCCTATGCGGGGGGATAAGGAAGGAGGAGGAGGGTAATAGAGAAGGAGAGTCAAAGGAGGATGAGAGGAGCAGCAGTCATGCGGGAGAGACTGGGGGAGAGAGTACGGAGGAAAGAAGGTTAGACAGGCTGTGGGGAAGAGAGGAAGGGAGGGAGGTGTATTCTTTAGACTTTTGGTGGATGGTTGTTGCGAGATGGGTAGCAGCAGAAGAAAGTATTAATATTAATAAATATGAGTTTTCAAGTTACTCGTATATGCAGTCCTTATATAGTATGTACGTACTTCACTTAAATAGATAGTTACGTATCGACACAACGGGGCGGCAGGGTCTCACCTCAACACATGAATGAATAATATGAGATTTTTGTTGGCATGTATTAACCTGTCACTGAAGCCTGCTGTGTAAAGAAGCATGATGGAATATAGGATATCATTAGCTAATGGAAAAATTTATCGCCCGCCTTTACCAATGCGGAGCGATAATGTTTTTGCCAACGTCTGTGTGTGTGTGTGTGTGTGTGTGTGTGTGTGTCTGTGTGTGTGTGTGTGTGTGTGTGTGTGTGTGTGTGTGTGTGTGTGTGTGTGTGTGTGTGTGTGTGTGTGTGTGTGTGTGTTACCATTATATCTCATGAACGGCTTGAGCTATCAACGTGAAACCATCAGGGTATCAAGATATAGACAGAAACTTGGCCGAGTTCGATAATGGGCACTCAGGGTCAAGGTCAAGATCACCAAAATAGATGCCAAAGGTCAACCAGTTTTTATCGTCCGCCTTTAGCACCATTATATCTCATGAACGGCTTGAGCTACCAACATGAAACCTTCAGGGTAACAAGATAAGGCCAAAATCTTGGACGAGTTCGAAAATCGGCACACGGGGTTAAGGTGTGCTAGATCTGACTTTGTGGCTTTTCCCATGGTGCAGGTGGAACTGGGATTCACTCAAATGACGGAACTTTCCTCATATCAGTGTCACGATGCTTTGCAACCAATAGCAAGTTTTATTATTTGAGAATAGTATAGCAATAATTGTTCCATGTTTCCAGATGCCGGGTATGCTACAGTGTTCGTAGGAGTTGTTGATGTTTGTGAGGGACTGAATGCGTGGGGCCCTAATTGTTTTAGGTGTAGGCTGCTGATGCTTGTTAAGATCTCTCTCTCCCTCTTTTTTTTTTTTTTTTAATAATGTTACGTGTCTTTCTGAAGTGAAGGGGGTTACGTTGTCCTCAGTGGAATGGACTGCCTACGTAAAGAGGATTGTTTTTCGTTTTCGTTTTGTGTTTGAGATGTGTAGGGTAGCAAATCAAGCAAGTGTATGATGTTTGGGGCGTGGGATTGCTCTCAGCGTATACAAGTGTGAGTAGGAGGGTAATGACTGCAAGAGAGCCATTTCCCTTTGTGTGAAAAACGGCATAGGGAGCAGCTGTCCCCACGTGGGAGACGGCGCCATGCTAGTCTAAGATCCTTCACAAAGGACACAGGGAAGGTTGGGGAGGGTTTACTTCCAGGTCGAAGTCGCAGTTGCTTCTCCTCACCCGGGTTACACAGCACCACAATGGCTAGGCTTCCCTCCAGCACCACAGGTTTTACTGTAATAATTATACATTGTCCCCTGATTCAGCAGGTGTAGTGCCGTTCAGTTATAACAATTCATTTTTCCCCTTTCTCTGGCACTGGGTATCCATCTTTCTACTTTTCCCATCTCCTGGCATGGTGTATAATTATGCCATTTGTCAGCATGTCACCGTGGGGTGGAAGGACGGCAAGAGAATTTGGGTAATGGGTGGGAGAGGAGGGCACAGGGGAAGAGCTTTGGGAAGAGACTGTGTAGAGAAGGAAGCCAGAGTCGAGGATGGGGAATGGTTGTACTATGGAAATATTAAAGATGGAATCGACAGTCGGTTGACAGGTTGAACTTGAAGCCATCGACGTGACAACATTGCCATCATGCAGTAGACTGTTTCGACAAGGTCAAGGATTCTCTGCCCACCCACCCATCCACTTCCACCAATTCACTCATTTTTAGTTTAGCTTCGAGTATTAGAGATTCTGTGTTCTACTCACTAAACTTTTACTCTCCAGGTGCATATGCGTTCGTAAGGAAAACATTTGATATTAGCCTCAACTTGGGAAAGCGGTTAAGTAAAAGTGAAACCATGACTGACCGAGACATCATTCAATGTACTCAAGGAGATCAGAGTATTCCGCGTTTAATTCTAAGACAATGTACTATTTTTTCCTTTATTTGTAAAATGGCTATTCGTCATCGTGCTGAGCGAAATACAAGGAATATTACGGGGTTATTAACATGGGAACTGAGTTAGATGATGACTGTTTGCCTGTGCCTAGAAAACCACTCGCTTTTATGGCAGCATCACACAAGTCTGCTTTTAGGCTATCACTTGACTATTTTTTTTATTAATAAGCTTGGCAGTAGTGAGCGCAATAATTTAGTTTTCCTCGCACTGCAAGACTTTTATTGGTCTCGCTCCTAATCTAGGCAAGATGGAAAACTTTAAAGCTTAGATCCTAATAATATTACGTCATGAATGCGTTTAGTAATGGTTAGCAGAATACAGTGTTCAGTATAAGAAATGTAGTTTTAGCATCCTGTTAATATACAATAAACAGCTGCCAGAAAAACAGAGCATGCTGTAAAAAAAAAATGGTTCATAATTATGTGCTCAGCATTCCCTCTCTCAAAACAAGTGACACGAGTACAAATTAGACTTGGCGGATAATACCACACCTGGTAAAGTATCTGGTTTTAGTTGGAGGCTGATAACACGGAATTCCCCCCTCTGGAAGTACGTCGTTTCACTCTCAAAATGACTTGCTTCAGCCGTGTTTTGCTTATAAATGTAGCTGAAATGAAGTACGGCATTACCCTTGTCATTAGACGACAGGTACACGACACCACTTGGCACGTAAAACATTAGCCACATAAACATTATCAAACTCTATTCATCAACACCCCACCTCCATACAATCCAGTTCTATTAATGAAAGCACACCTACATACTCCTTTCACGCTCAGGGCAGTACAACACCTCGATCAGAACACTGTATCACAAGCCACCCCCTCCCTCCCTTCGGGCATTCACTTATCAGGGGTCTGTTTAAGCAGAACCGCTTGAATTCTCGTAGCTAGAACATCACCCATCCCTTCTCAGATACTACGTTAGTTTCGGGTTGGGTGAAATCACAGATGACGCTTGCTACGCTTAGAATAGGTACACGCAGGTACAACATAAACGGTGTAGCGAACCTATGGGACGACCCTACAGAGGCAGTTGCTTACCTGCGGATGGCGGATCTGATCTGCCTGACAGACAGTATAATTATAGAACAACAGAAACAACAGCTGTGCGATAAAACACACACACACACACACACACACACACACACACACACGTACAACGACTCCATTATATGATTAATTGTAGGCACATAATTGCATGCTGTGGATATTAGTAAGTTACCTTGGATGCAACAATAACTAGAAATATCATACTTCCTTCCAGGTTCATTCTTATGCAAAACACGATTGAAATGCCTGATTCTTAATCTGTGAAACAAACCGCTTCCCAAACGAGTCACTCAGATGTATCAGCGTCTATTTAAGACCCAGACTTTTTCACCAGGTGCGGCATTATCAGTAAATTATACCTCTCGCTCAGGGTGGTGGTAGCTAGAACAAATAATAATGATTCTGCTTTACACAGAGTGCGCCATTCCCATACTTGATCCGAGTTATCTTCTCTACACCATTATTTCCTTAAGCTGTTCTCCCCCTGCCCCGCTCCGTTACCTCTTCTACCCTCCCCTTCCCCCATCCCACTGCGACTTGCATGAAGAAAGTCGTATTTCATATCAGTACCACAGTGTTGCTAACTCCTCGACATGCTTAATTCAACACAGATAGAGAAATTACCCCATATTACCTTTGATTACCCAACAGCCCAGGGAAAAATTGTAAAAAGTTCCCTATACTATTACATATGGAATAAAAACATCACCGTAGCACTTTGTATTCCTCATGGCTTTACTAGTGTCAAACAGTAACCTTCCCTTCAGAGACAATCATCATATTCCTGGTGGCGTCGTGGTTAGAAATCACCAGAGACGACCTTCCTCAGCAAGCAAAAGTTCGAACTGTTGGTGTTTGCTGGATGGTTTGTGACTGGTGTGTAATGGCATCAGGAGTGTAGGTCTGCCAGATACCTAGCTTTGGGCACACTACACTTCGAAAGGGGTAATATGAGACAGAATTTTAATATTGCTTGCAGAATTTTAACATTACTTTTAGACTGTATCAGACCTTCATTTTTTGTTTGGCAATGGTGAAACAGACACAGCAGAGTACAGCGTCTACAGTCAGCAAGAGGGAATTACGAAAATGAAACCAAACACACATCAAAACACTCTTGCAAACTGAGTCCCTTAGAGTATGAAGCATTCTTTTTGAGTAAGGGGTGACTGGAATTTATAACATTCTTTTTATTTAATGCATGGGGGGTTTAATCGCTTGTTTTTTAATTTGCCAATGTTTTCTTACGATAATCCACAGTTACCCTTCAATCTGAGCTACTTATGTAAAATTACCATACCCCTCTACGGTACACACCCAAAAGACTGGCTGAATCACCTTACGCACAGTATATACCAGGGCTATTCAACTGGCGGCCCGAAAACCAAATCCAGCCCTTGAGTCGTTTTTGTTTGGCCCTTTGACTAACTCAGAAGAACGAAGGTAAATGAATATACAAGCATAAAACAAAGTGTTGTCTGTTTCTTTTTATCTATGTATTTAGCCGAAAATGTAAACATAAATGGTGAATATGAATTTCTCGTTTCTTTGTGTATAAATGTTTTGATAGAGGGGAAAATATACAGATGTAATAATGTATGGCCCCTTTATTAATCTGAGTTTCATCATTCGGTCCTACTTCTAGAGTAGTTGAATAGCCCTGGCATATACCATTGTTCTGGAGTGGGACCCTGAAACGCCTTCTTTTTGTGGCGCTGATACAACCGAAAGGCTCTGCTGCCCACTTTTGCAAACGTCCCTTACCTCCCTCCTTACCCTCTGAAAGATGATGGTGGACTACAGTAGGAGGACAACTTCAGCCGGGTTCACGTTCAGATAAGCTGGAGTTGGAGCTCCGACAACAGCAGCAACAACAACAACAACTATATACACGGGTTTTATTCGCCTCTGTATGGAGTACAACTCTCATGTGTGGGAAGGCTCCCCACATACAGCTCTTCTCAATAGGATGGAGTCAAAGGCTATTCGTCTTATCAACTCTCCTCCTCTTACTGGCTCCCTTCAACCTCTGTCTCTTCGCCACACTGTTGCCTCTTTATCTCTTTTCTATCGCTACTTCAATGGTCACTGTTCCTCTGAACTGTCTGCTTGCATCCCTCCCTCCTCTAAGACGGGTGCGTAACACCCGTCTAGCAACAAACTCTCATCCCATTTCTGTCCAACTCTCTAATGCAAGAGTTAACCGTTACTCGCAGTCCTTCATTTATGCAACTGGTCAACTCTGGAATTGTCTCCCTCTGTCTGTATTTCCTACTTCCTATGATCTCCAGTCTTTCAAACGCAGTGTGTCCAGGCATCTCGAAATGAAAGATCTTGAATTTGGCTCCCTTTTGTATTTTTTTTTCTTCTTGGATGGAACTGTTTTGCGGCCCAGCCTTTGGTTCCTACTTCCTTGTATTAAAAAAAAAAAGAACTACTACTACTACTACTGTTTCTACTATTACCAACAGTACAATCAGTGAACAGGCATTATAACAGTGGTGAGCTCATGGAAATGATACTGCTGGACCTGGAAATGATTCGCTTCTCCTCTCGTGGCAGCAACCTCATCTCCCTTCTATACACTAGCCTCAGTTAGGAGGAAGGGATCAGAAAGCCGAATTTGGATGCCTTCCTCAACATTTTAATTTCATAAAGTCAGACTTAACTGATCTACCAGAAGACCCGCCGACATGTCGTAAAGTACCTCCTCTAATACCAATACACCAGTCCTATATGAGACAGCCCTAGCATGTATTCAATACGGACGGTGAGTGTTAGCGCCGAAGTAGTGACACGTAGAGGTGCATGGTATGTAAGAGGACTACTGGGCCTTGGGAGCAGGCTGTGAAGCCCATGCCCAGAGTCAGACACACACACACACAAAAAAAAACAAAAAAAAAAACACCCCACCGCCTTCACCGCCATCATGGAGGCTGCTGACAAGGATATGTTTATCATCTTAGAGCAGCTCAAGCAAGAGTTCAGGAAGGAGAGTATAATTGCGATGCTGAGAGAGATGATGACCCAGTGTTAGGTACTGGTAAATGGAGACTTGAAATGCTGAATGAATATAAGTACCTCGGCGCAGACCTAGAAAACAGGTAAATGTACAAAAAAAATTGAAGAGTAGAGTGGCTCAGGAAAGTGGCTGGTGATGTGAAGCCCTTGATGCGAAATAGAGGTCAGTGTACGGAGACTGCGAGAGGATTGAAGGAAAGTGTTTCAGTGCCGAGAGTAAAAACACGTGCAACTGGTATGGCATGAAGGTGAAAAATCATGGGAAGGAGCAGCAGAAATGGTACTACTGAGATATGTGTATGGAATTCGAAGAGTGGATGGAAGAAACGAAATCTGGAGTAAAGATGCATGTTTACTGTAAAACATAATGCAAAATACAAAGGAGGTATGGCTAAATGAAGGCAATGTACTACGCCTCGCACCTCTCCACCAGTGACTTATCATGTACTTCGAACTAATCGTACTTTGCGCCCATAGCTAACGTAAATTTCTGGCACATGGTCGAAAATCAGCTAAATGTTTTAAAAATACCCTACGTATGTACACAACATCGCGGCAGAAGGTGAAGAACAAGAGGGAGGTGGGGGACAATTCTTCATACAGCGCTAGGGACTTTTAACTTGTTAAATGACCGTCCATGGGAGAGGGGGATTTAAATTTGGCTCTCCTGTAAAGTTTTTTTTTTTTTTTACTGAATATATCGCAGCCATTTTTAACCAATTTTCACCATTTTTTCCCAGAAAGTTATTTTTGAGGCGAGAAAGGTGGGGAGTCAAAATAAAACAATTTTTTGAGCAAATATTTTTTGTTTAATATTTTTCCTCAGAAATTTGATTTTTAACTGAGGTTTTAAGGTAAAAATTAATTGTCCTTAACATGGGAGGGATACCAAAATAATTTATTCCCAGAAAGTGTTACAGAAGGCCACTGTTTTCATGGAGACTAAGCCAAAGATATTTGGTAAGTTCTTTTCAGTCATATAACATTTTGAACTTAATTGAAAATTTGCACATGATTCCTAGTTAATTATGGCATTATCGAATGGAAGAAAGTGATACTACAGAGAATAATAAGTTAATAGAAAGGGAAATGAGTAATAACTTTTCTGTGTCTGTAAAACTAATTCGGTTGTACCATCCAAGAGTAACGAGTGCCAGCACCCCCTTAACTCCCGCTCTCCTACTGCTGAAGCTGCTATAAGGTAAAAGATAGAAATTAGTAGTGAAGCTATCCTTCTGTAGCACCATATATCAATCCTGGGTGTTGACGTCGACAAAGAGCTGAGATACGACAGGAACATTACCAAAAATCTATCAGACAGCCTCACGCAGTTTTTTTTTTTTTTTTTTTATGTGTACGACTCTGGGCATAGGCTTCACAGCCTGCTATCAAGGCCCAGCAGTCCTCCTACATACCAACACCTCTACATAAAGTGTCAGTCCTCTGCTGCTTGGCTAGTTGCCTGAATCGGCAGGTATTTACAACCCTGTACAAGGCACAAGTCCTCCCTCATCTTGATTATGCAGCACTGGTCTGGATGTCCAGCGCCACCAGACATCCTACCAAAATGGACAAAATTTAAGGAAGGGCCCTCCGTCTGGTGTAAGATTTCCCTTTGTTCCCATAACTGGATCCATGGAACACTGTCGTGATGTTGGACCTATGATGGTCCTTCACAAGACTCAAGTCCAACAGGTGCCTCATCTAGTCAGCCTTCATCTACCACCAGTTTACATCACACAAAAGAGAACGAGAACTCTCTAGAGAGCTGTTGGTGGAGGTGTCAAGATCGAGGTCAAGTCAGCATCTCCGGACCTTTACAACCAACACAGCATGATTACGGAACATGTTCACAGCCACCGCAGATGTCTCCCAGAAGACCACTCTACAAATGAAGGTGACTGGGCACAGGTGGAGAGTGATATAAAACTTCCTTCATTCCCTCACTTGTATACAGTATTTTAATACAGAGATGGGTTAGGTTTTGAATAGGCTATTTCGAACGAAACACCTTTTCACCTCTAAAATCAGCTGACTGACTCACAACAATCGATGTAAAATCGAGGACAAAAGTCGTGTCGTGAAATATGGCGAAAACATTTGCTGAAAGGCTCAAGTTTTGGTGCGCTCTGCTTTGTGTCATACGGACGGTTGGTAGCACTGACACGAGATGCCATTTGCTCCAGGTGACGAAACTATGGATGCCAGCATATTTTTGGTAACTGCGCAGAACATATCAATATACTGTGTTTCTTCCCACTGCTACTTTTACTTCATATACATGAACTGTTTTTCATCTGTTCTCTTTTGTACTGTCATGTCGGCAACACTGCAATTCAGTTAGTTGAAGAACTGAACTGAAGTCAGCCCTCCTTCTTTTTTCATAAGTTGATAATTATGAACTGTGGTTGTCATTATCTGTTAGTGTCATCAAGGAAAATTGTCCAAACTATTCTGCATATGAGAACAGAGTGACTGTTTAATGATGATCGGATGTTTTGAGTGACGAAATTAATCTCACAAACTGGAGTTCGAACACAACACAGAAGACCAAAGTCTACGTATAACTCTTCGTGTGCTTCATTCTAGATGCAGTTCGTCTTCTACGGCGTAAACACTGCTTGCAGGTGCTGCCTTCCATCGGTGCGATTATTTCCTGGTCCTGTAGTGGTGTGGTTACATGAAGGCGACCTGAATGATGACCTTTCTCCACTGTGCTTTCCTCCCGAAATCACCTAATTCACCTTTCTACGGTTCTGCTTACACCAAATGTAATCACTATCTGTTCAGGATTCTCTTCCTCGAAAAGGTAGATTATGCCCTGTCTGATCTTCCTAGTAGTTGGATGCATGTTGTTTTCCTTCTTCATACCAAGTTATTGACTAAGTCTTCTTGAGGTGTAGAGAGAGGGTGTAAGATGTAACGGGCAGGGGATCATCGCCTGAATGAATATGGTTCACATTTCGTCCCTCGGAAATAGCCATTTTCGCGAATCGATGTTAAGGCTTATGAATTTCTTGGGTTCATTTATAGACCTTCAACCCATCAGCAGAAGATATGAAGCCTGAGGAAGTCTGGCTAGCCAACCATGAATATGTAGCTGTGGCAGAGCTCCCATAATGTTTCATGTGTTACACTTAATCTTCGGACAGAACAGTGACACGACTTTTGTCTTTGACTGTACAAGAGAGAAAGAGAAACTGGACCCTGCTGGTTAGACACAGGTCAAGCGGAGTGGAAATGATTTATTTGAGAAGAGTAAGCTATGCAGAGTTACATGGTAAGACAGACAGACAAATGAGGAAGCAGAGTGTTTCGGTTTAATATAGATGTGCTGGAGAGGTAGAACTAACCTGGGATGGGGATATGGGGAGGGAGAGCCGAGTATTAGATGGAGGAATGGGAAGAGAAGTATACGAGTGAAAGTTCTGTGAATTAGAGGGAGGGCAGCCTGGTGACAGTGGACAGGGTGATATGGAGGCGATATGTTTGCGACCACTCCTTTCGATATTAAAACATCCAGCTAAAGGCTCTAAGGACGCGATTGCTTGGTGACACGTATATTGTGGCCCTAGGCTTTCATGAACATAAACCCAGTGAGCTACAAGGAAGTCGACTATATTAATGTTACCTACAGAATACAGGGTCATATGGTATGTAAAGAAATTCATACGATAAAATAATTATGATTGCGCTAGCAGGAATTGCTATAGTTTACCATCACAACCAAAGAAATTTTTTGTCGCCACAGAAAATTGTTGTTGCACGAGTGACTCTGCTATATCTCCATTTCATCTCGCCTGCTTCTTGTCATTCCACTCCTTTTCACTTATTTCGTCTCACTGTCAGTGATGCTTCATTGAACATATGTTATATTTATCTCAGTCCAACTAAGGGTGACCCCAGCACTTTACCTACTTGCCCTTCCTCCCCTATCTTCTACCTGGGAGAGTTTAATGCTTCTCATCCGTCATATGATGGTTCCCGTGTCTCTCCTAAAGGTAATTACCTCCATGACCACCACTAAACATCATCTGCATTCTTTTATCACTCTTTATCCCACTCATGTTGGTTATTTAGATCTTGTCATTGGCCGTAACGTGATACAACATGCTGTCACTGTTGACATTGTCTCCACTCTCATATCTGCCCACAATGCTGTCCTTACCACGTATTCCACCCTGGCTGTATTCTCAACACCGCTATGTCAGGAGAAAGATTAATATCCCTCCTCCGTTGCAGCCTTTTTTTAAGGACATGCTAACCGCCTGGTCTGCCAGTCACTCATTTACATCACCCATTACACTTTATACCTCCCTAGTTGCCATAGTACAGGTTTCTAAGATCATTATGTGCTGCAAGTCAACCATACGCAGGGACATGCACAAGGAAGGGGGGAGGGGGGGCTTGAGCTTCTGTCCTTTATCTTCTTCATATCAAAAGTGCCCTTTTGGTCAAAATTATGGAAAGAAAAGTGCTCTTTTTGTGATAATCAGGGCCTTTATGCACGCACTGTATTTTAAAATGTTCTTGCACTAATTCGCGCTATGTTATCGCAAACTCACGCTTATGTTTTTTTTTTTAATTCAAGGATACACACCGAGTGGTGAATTTTTAAAGTACAAACCAGTTTATGACGAATACCAGCCGTCCAGCTGAGTTTCCTCAAGATAAGTATAAAAGATGACTGGTCTGCTTCGTCAGCTGGCCTAGTCCAAGCCAGCTGGATGTATTTACCTAGTTGCAATTATGCAGTCGTAATATACAGGAAATGAGCCACGCTCGTGGGGTCCGGTCTCCATTTCTCAACCAGTCAAACTTTGCTTTAAACTCATTTAAATTTTTGGACTGGACGATCTCTCTGTCCAGGCGATTCCACAGGTCAAGGCATCTGTATGGAAAACTGAATTTCTTGATGTCCTTAATGCAACTTGCATTTTTCAATTTCTTTCCATGTCCTCTTGTTGCTCCCCCATCCCATACAACCAGATCTCTGTCAATTTTGTCAACTCCCATCGTGGCCATGAACACTGTAATCATGTCGGTCCTCTCTCTTCTTTCTTTTAAGGAAGTCAGACCCAGCTTTTCTAATCTTTCCTTGTACTATAGATCTGCCAGGCTGGGGACCATTTTGGTTGCTGTTTTTTGTATTCTCTCGATCTTGTTTATATCTTTCTTTTTATTTGGAGACCACACCACTGCCGCATATTCTAACCTGGGGCGGATCAGAGTCACTATCAATTTTTTTTTTCACCTCCTAATCCATGTATTGGAATGCCACTCTTATGTTTTTCAAGAGCTTATATGTCTCTCTGACAATCTTGTTAATGTGTTTTTTTGGGTGACAAATTATCCTGGACCAACACTCCCAGATCCTTCTCTCGCTTTTGTGATTGGTTCCTATCCCATCGAGTAATTCAGTGATAGACCCTTAGTACTTTTACCCACTTCCAATATTTTACTTCCCCCCCCCCCACTGAATTTCATTTCCCATACCTGGCTCCAATAGTAGGCCTAAATCCTGTCCACATCTTCCTACTCAACTTCTACTCTCCTCATGATCTTTGCATCGTAGCAGACTTGCATATCTGTTCATTCCATCCACCTTATCACTGATGTAGATCAGGAACATTACGGGCACCAGCACCGAGCCATGCAGGGCTCCACTTGTTACTTCATCCTGACATCCTGGCCATTATTACTGTCCTCATCTGTCGGTCTCTCATGAAGTCTTTCATCTACTCCATGAGGTTCCCCTTCAGTCTTCCTATGTGCTCCAATTTCCACATTAGTCGCTTATGGGGTACCTTGTCAAACGCTTTCTCCAGATCTACGAACACACAATCCACACAGCTATCTCTCTCCTGTAGCACGTCAATCGCCCTTGAGCAGAAGCTCACCAAATTACACACGACCTTCCATTTCTGAATCCAACCTAACTTTCTGCCAAAATGTCCATCTCCTCCAGATATTTCATCCACCTGTCTTTCAAGATTCTCTTGCACAATTTTGAGACCATGCTAGTCAGGGACACAGGTCTATAAATGGTATTGCGACACTACCCTAACTTTTTGCGTAAAAACTCATATTTTTGTGTCTACAGTATAATTTTTGGGCCAAATTCGTGTGACCATATCATTTTCTCGTATTGCTAGATCTGTAAAATGAGGTAAGCCCAAGAAATTACTATTTACTTGTGGTGAAATGTGCATAAAACAAAGTGGTAAACAGTAAACACCACTCCTCGACGATGGAATGACTATGCCACCGGTGGATGTGAAGTGCATCTCTAAAAAATAGATGCAAATGATATTGCTTGTGAAGTCAAAACAGCATTTTGTTGACTTGAATGACTCATGGTTAATTATTCGATTGGTCCATTTAAATGGTGGATGCTGTTCTATTTCCAGCATATACAGCATATACCTTTTTTCCTTTTCGTAACAGACTTCCTGTTTTAGGAGGGAATTAGTGCTGGCATGATGATGATGATGATTTATAAGCCATTGAGAAACCGGGATTTGATGGGATCTTCTTGTTTCCTTGGGTCTGGCACTAAACTCTAGGTTGTGCCCGCCTGTAATGGCTTATAAGTTAGGGCTCTCCGGTCTTCAGTGACATTTTGAGCTATACCATAGGAGAATGTGAGCTCAGCTAATTTCCTGTGGAGTGTTTTAGAAGCAGTTGTCCCACGAATATTTGCTAAGTTGTTATTGCTGTACGCCCAGCCTCACACGAACATACACCAGGCGGACTGCAGGCTGAATTTTCTCTTTTCCTGCATTTCATCATCCTTCTTCGCTGGACAGGGAGGGAGATGATTGACGGTTGTATTCAGTGGAACCAGCCAGTTATATCTGTGTCACCACGGAATGGCAACCCCTTCAGCCAGTGTCATAACCATGTGGGGCCTCCCAGTAAGACCCTTGATCCCAGCCCCCAATTGAAATGCCATAATATTTAACGTGTGGGCCTCCTCAGAATAGGACTTACCCCCACCTTGTCTCCCCCACCTACTATTTGTGGACTGGCTACGCTACTGTCTCCAGCACTTGTTGGCCAAGTATAAACAGTATTCTTCAGTCGCGTCTGGGCACACTTCACAGTTACTGCAGAGCGATGTACGTACCATATCATAACGTGTGTGTGTGTGTGTGTTTGTGTGTGTGTGTGTGTGTGTGTGTGTTCTATCGTTATTGTATTTTTACAGGACTGAGTCAAGCTCGTACTGTCCAGTTTTCTAAGCCATATTTATCATACATATCTTTAAATTTGTGAACGGTGTTGACACGCACAATTCCATACGGGTTTGGTGGTGCATTCCACTGGTCAATTGATCTATTAGGGAAACTAAGCTTGTTACTGCATTTGTCGCCTCTCTTTTTGTACAGTTTTTTGCCAAGTCCACTTAATGATGAATCGCCAAAATACTGTGATTTATATGATGAGCGCAATAAAAGTCAATATAAATAAATCTGAATAATTGTAAACACTCCAATATTTCATTATCTTCTTATCTTTTGAAAATCTTGCAATAAAAAAACTTGCCTTTTTTACAGAAAATTTTCATTTATTTCCTTTAATCAGCATTATATATAAAAAAATACCAGTAAAGCAGTAAATTTAGTAGAATTCAAGAATATTTACCACATGGAATTTTAACATTTTTCTTTGGGTGTATACATATATAGCCTACAGCCTACATGGCATTGCAGATTTCATTTAAAATATGTTAGGGGAATGCCCTTTATTTTCAACTGAGCTCCTGCCCTTCAGAAAGTCTGTGCACGCGGGATAGCCGCCGGCGTGACTATGAGGGGGAACTTGAAGTGCGGCGGGCGCAGTAGCGTACCGCACTGACTACACGGCTGACAACCTTACTGTTGCCAGTACCTCCCGTGACTTCAAACACATGTTAGAAAGGGGTACTGACATGACTTCCTCCAGCATATTATTATTATTATTATTATTTTATGCGAGGAAAAGGAACCAAAGGCTGAGCTCGCAAAAGTTCCTTAAAAAAAAAAACAATACAAAAGAAAGCCAAATTCAAGATCCATTCATTTCGAGATGCCAGGACACTGCGTTTGAAAGACTGGAGATCATAGGAAGTAGGAAATACAGACAGAGGGAGACAGTTCCAGAGTTGACCTGTTGCATAAATGAAGGACTGGGAGTAACGGTTAACTCTTGCATTAGAGAGCTGGCCAGAAAAAGGGTGAGAGTTTGCTGCTAGATGGGTGCTACGCAGACAATTCAGAGGAACAGTGACCTCGATCTAGAGCTTGGCGGCTTGTTAACAGTTAGTTGTTCAGTCAACGACCTTGCTCACCCAACTGACTGTACTGCCTCCTCCTACCACAGCTCGCCTCTTGGCTGCTAGCAGAAAGAGGCTAGCACACAATGAAGAGCCCCGTACCATACCCTCCTTCCTAGATGATTACCTCATCACCAGTGATGAGTTGCTCCCTGCGCTTTCGCAAGACACGGCAACTGCTCCGAATAATGACGGGATCACTTATACCACACTACGACTTACTGTTCAGGTCCCTTACTCACACTGTTCAATCTAAGTCTTTCTGAGGGCATTCTCCTGAAGTGGACCCACAGCACAGTCGTCTCAATTCATATGCCTAATTCCTTTGAGTCCAGGCCTATATCTCTCACTTCCTTTGTCTGCAAAGTCTTCGAGAGAATTCCTTTAGCCAGGCTTCGTGATCTTGTCTGGGATAATCTTTTTCCTCATCTCACTGGTTTGCTTCCAGATCGCAGCACTCAACATTGCACTGCAGAACTACTTTCTCACTGCACATCATCATCTTGCACTGCCTTTATTGACCTCTTAACTGCTGTCGATGTCGCAAACCAAGACGTCATCCCTGATAAACTTGTGTACCAGGGTGTCTCTGGCCACCTGTCCCTCTCGCTTGAAAGATACCTGTCGCGTCGCCACTCTCGGGTTTTGTTCTGTGGAGCGGTTAGTGATTACCGACCCTTCAATTCTGGTACTCCCCAGGCTGGCGTTCTCAGCCCCTTCCTCTTTAACCTTCTTGTGAACACTCATTTCCACCCTCTTGGTCCTCTCCCCGGTTCCTTTATGACCCTAGGCTATAATGATGACATATGCATCCGCTCCCCCTTTCCTGTCACGCTTCAGCGTCTCCTAGTTAGATTTGGCCAATCTGCCTCTGTTTGTGGGTTATCATCAACAGTGCAAAAACCAAACTCTTCACTCGCTCTCCCACTCACAGGCTTACCAGTATATACAACCGTCACCCTTCCAGGCTGTCAAATTGACGAGGTACAGGGCTATACATATCTCGGCATCCATCTCTCCTCCGCATCCATCTCTCCTCCCTCTGTAACCCGTTCCACTGTCTCCACTATCTGTACCCGTCTCCTCAACATACTTGACCTCCTCAGCATCCTTACTACTGGCTCACAGGGGGTCAGCATCCTCACTGCTAGTACATTTTACCTGATGTATGTTCGCTCTCTTCTTGACTATCATTCTATCTCTCTCCCTTGTCTCCCCCGCACAGCTTCGAGCTCTTGAAGTGGCGTAAAATCAAGCCATGCGTATCATTCTTCACTGCTCTTGGTCCACCAGGTTAACATGCTCACTGAAATCAGTCTGTGTCCTGTTACTGATGGCATTCATATGCTCGCTGTCTGCTTTGCCACACAAAGACCAAATTTCCGTCCTTTGCTCCATCCTTTTCCGCGTGACTGGTTGATGTTCTCTCTGATGCCACCCACCTCGACCGTGTCCAGCGCATTCACGTCCACTGTGTGGCTCCTGACTTCAAAATCATTCAACGCTCTATTCTCCTTTCCAGCTCTCTGGCAGAGATCCACCCAGTATCCCTGCTGACCTTGTCACACCCATCCCTGCTGACACTCTGCTCACTGTCCGGACACGTACAGTACAACTCCTGTTATTCATTACACATCTGTCACTGCTACTGACCGCCCACTTATCCTTCCTCTGTTCTGAAACCCTTAACTCAGTGGTCCGTTTCTACCTTACCCATCCGATTTACCCTTATATTGACGGTTCTGTCCTCGTTAATGGCCGGCCACTGTCTCTCCAACTGGACCATGAGTACCCAGTGTGCACTAGAGAGCTTATAGAAACAAAGACTGGACAGCCGCCATATTGCCGCAGCGAAAGGATAAATGCTGGGTTGCACTGAGGTTCGCATAAAAATCAGTGATCGCTGCTAGGTAACATCAATCACTTAACCACTGTTCAGGTTTTACGGCGTGTTTTTGAACATTTGTTGTTCTGTGCTAGCACAAGTGATGCTTTCTTAATAAATAAAGCTGTATAAATATGAGATATTTTGATCTCTCTACGCTTAAGCTAGCCCTACTGCTAGGCATAAAAAGATCAGTAACAAGTTGTCAGACGACGCTAGATCAATTAATACCGGCAGTGTTTACTTTTATGCCGCGGTTTTTAAGACTGACAGAGCTTTTGCTGAATTGAAAGATTGTTCTTGATATCCATAATTGTGGTAAACTGGTTTCCATCGCCATATTATCTAGGCTTACCTCCCCATCTAGATTAGAAGAGAACTGTTTTTCTTTTAGATACTCGCAACGTAAAAATGAACATTAATTTGGGAAATATGCCAATTCAGTGACATTATACCATATTATACTTTACACTACTGTAGTACTGCAGTGTTTATTTGAACAAAATATTCAGTTACAGTATCACAAAGATATGGCTTGGCTATGCAGTACTGTACGCATCTACTCTCTCTCTCTCTCTCTCTCTCTCTCTCTCTCTCCCCCTCCCCCCCTCCCTCCCCCTCCCTCTCCCCCCTACCCACCCCCACCCACCCCCACACCCACCCACCCCCCCCACCACACACCCAAACACACTNTATACACACACACACACACACACACACACACACATAATGACTGCATATTTTGTATTTCAGCCGTGACAAAACCTTAAAAGCAATACAGCAATAATGATGATAACAAGCATTTTATAAAATGTTTTAACCTACAGTATTGCAGGCCAATCTATCTATATACCTAGGCTGCTTCCCCCAAGAAAAGGCAAACATATAATTTTATCTATACAAAAATATTTGATATGCATTATATAATAATGGGGTAAAATGGACTGGATGCTGGCTGGCTTGTTGGATATAACAACTTCCACCAGAGTAAAATATCTATATCTATACCTCTACCTATATCTATCTATCTTTCTATATACTGTATAATAAATATAATCCAATCACAGTACATATTCTACCCTATGCAGTATAAGTATTGATCTAAAGTGGTTTTTGTATTTGCATGTTTCTTAACCTTTAATAGGAAAGCATCACAGCCATTGACAATTGTGAGGGCTGGTTAGGTAAATATGTATGGTGATATAATTTCATCATAGTGCAAAACATCCGTCATACAACATGCTGATAAGAAGAAATTAAATAAAATACGTACACAAAACACTGTATTGTTTAAAACCTAATCTGCAGTATGTATCGCAGATGGTTGCAAGTGTTATGTTTGGTGCTGTACAACAGAAATCACACATACTTATCAGAAATATTGTAGCTCAAATATCTACCGTATATAGGTTTTAAGTACTGGTATATCAGGTATGCATAATGTATATGTATAGTGTTTCATAACCTAACCTATGCTACCTATCACGGCTGATTACGCGTGTTATATTTGGTGGTGCACATATTCTAATCACTGTTGTACATGCACTACTCTTATTTTTATTTTTGGTCTTTCCTTTATTTGGATATTCGTTTTGCATGAGTGGCATCTTTGATTAAAATATGATGTTAATGAGTTGTGAACATTGTGGCATTTGGGGAAAAATTACATTTAATGAAAATTTTATCCAGTACATCTTCACTAAGTTTTTCTCTTACTGGGGAGCTACATAAAATTAAATCAACACATGTCTGGAAGACTGCTCCTCCTTTTGAAGGGAGATCTAATACAGCAGCGACAGATACACCAGAATTCCTTTCCTATAATTAATACAGTCAATTAAAGAAGGTATTATCAGTTAAACACATTTTTTCTTTGTTGCCTATAAGGACCTACAATCAGTCATTAACCTTATAAGAATTATTTTTTCGCAGCTAAGCCTTAGCCCTATACTGTACATACATCCAACATTAAAATGCCTGGCATGTATAGTATACAGTATCTCAGACTAAAGGCAGACAAAGAGCTCTCTCCTACCAAACTCCTAATTTTAGAGGAAAGTGTGAACGTTAGAGGGGCTAAACACAAGGTCCAGCATATAACCTACCTTATTTCCATTCCAAATACGAAAATATCCTGTATCCTCACACTGCCTCTTTCAGTTTATATTGTGGCATAACAACTCGTTTCATAAATGGGCCAAATACATGTAAAATAAGTGAAACTTACCTAGCAAAGTCGATGGCATTCACTTGCAGACCAGTTTGTTCTCCACTTTAAATTTCCACAGTGTCCTTCTTGCTGGATCACATGTAGTCGGAAAAGACGCACAGAAGATCCATGAGTGTTACTGCACCAAAATGCAGCACAACCAACCATTAATAAGGGGGGGTGGGGAAACACCAGTAAAATAAACATAACACCCACTACTTAAAGGCTACCAACAGTTTGGTTTGTCAACATTACAATTCGGCGATTATTTCGGTATTTACATGTACTTTGATGTAAAATCCATATGTAGAGATGAATGTTAAAACGAAAATCTTTATTAGCTCAAATTAACAAACTATGCTACAATTAAAGCGACGTTTTATTTATCAACCAATCATTTATCACAATAGATGATATGTATTTTCAGACGAATATGTCGGCCAACCAATCAGCGACCAGCTGAAAATATTCGCTGTCCAGTCTCTCTTTCTAGAGGGTCTCTAGTGTAAACTGTCTGCTTTTATCTTTACCCTTGACTTTTTTCTCTATCTAAAAAACTCTCAGTCCTAATCATCACCAAGTCCCAAGCAGCCCTCTCCCTCCTTCACAACCCTTTTCGGCTCCTCTCTCTTCTTCTCCCGACTAGACTCGCGACTTCGTCAGGCTCCGGCCCTCGATCTCAAGCTCTTTTTTATCATGGTCTCTGCACATGCTGGTCACACCTGACTACCTGTCAAACCTCCCCCTCTCTGTCATTCGCCTCCCTGTCTCCAAAATTTAAAAAAACAAAACAAAAACGGCGTCATTAAATCAGGCCACGGAATCCCCAAGGGGGGGTGAGGACCATAAATGCCCCCATCTGCCCCTCTCCCGGTGACGACTGAGAGAGATGCCCGGAACCACTGTCTGACTCACTTTTTCATTTCTGCAACATTCGCGGCCTTTCTATAAACTTTCTTTCTGTGGAATACAACCTTTCCTCCTCTAAACCTCACCTTCTATTCCTAAAAGAGACTCAGCTGTCCGAGGGAATTGACAGCAAACCCTTTTCTGTATCCTCCGACTTTCTCTATATTCATTTCAAAGCCAAAGGTGGCTGTTGTGTATAGGTACGCAACGATCTATCTTGCTCTCGTGTTCCTGAACTTGATTCTTCTGAATTCTCTACTCTCTGGCTTCGGCTTTCCTGTCATTCTCTGACTAAATATATCTGGGCTGTTTACTTATCACCTAATTCTACTGACTATCAAAAATTCTTTGACTATCTTACTTCTGCGATGGAACACATTCTATCCATTTCTCCTTTCTCTGAAATCTCCATTCTAGGATTTTTCAATGTTCACCACCACCTTTGGCTCTCCTCTCCTTTCACTGATCCACCTGGTGAACAAGCCTACACCTTTTCTATCCTTAATGACCTAGAGCACCTTGTACAGCACCCTACCCGTATCCCTGACTGCCTTGGAGAGAGCTCTAACATACTTGACCTCTTCCTTACAACTAATGCTTCTGCTTACACTGTTAATCTTTTCTCTCCGTTTGGCTTCTCCGATCATAGCCTTATTACCTTAACCTGTTCTATCGCTCTGGTGCGGCCTGTGGACCCTCCAAAGAAACTTCGTCTGTGGCACTTTGGAGCTGTGGACTAGGAGGCCCTTAGGCAGTACTTCTTTGATTTTCCCTGGAATGATTATTTCTTCCATGGCCGGGAACCATCTGCGTGTGCCTTACGCATTACGGAGGTTATTCTCTCGGGCATGGAAGCATACATTCCTTTATCATATCATTTGTCTAATGCAAGAAAGCCTTGGTTTAATCACACTTGTTCTAATGCCGTCCACAACAAGAAGAGGGCCTATAAAAGGTACCAGAGTCAACCCACCCCTGAATCACATCTTTCTTATGTTTCTGCCCGGAATCGTGCTAAGTCTGTTCTTCGCTCTGCTAAAAATAATTTCATCCGCACTAAATGTTCCCAACTCTCCAACTCGAATTCTTCCCGCTCCTTCTGGCACCTTGCCAAAAACCTTTCTAACAACTTTATCTCATCATCCTTTCCTCCTCT
>JAGKTI010003614.1:41180-56195 GCA_018397915.1 Birgus latro
TGCAGCCTTCAGTGACAACGTTTCCCGGAATGCTGGGGCATGCACTAAATGGTACATAAAGACTTTAGATCAAATAAAGTCACAGAATAAATGATTTATATCCCAAAGACTGGTTGAAACATGTAATTAGCCTGTATCATTTTATATGTAGTTTGTAAACAAAAAAAGGAGATAGCGACGAGTATATACTGTCCATTATTCCCGTTAATTTCTCTATTGGCCGGAATTATTTGGTAAGGACAGAAATACTAGGCAGATGAAGAACTAGGCGAAGCTTCGTTAAAGTAAGAAATTATATGGGACTTTGCTGGAGCGTGGCACCTTGTGAGTGGACAATTTTATGGAGCTGCAGTGAAGTACCATAGGAGGGTCTGATAGAGTGAATCACATTGCTTGTGGAAACCCATAGGCGTGACTGACTGACCGGGCCGCTCCTAGAGATATTCCCGCATTGAAAAAAAAAAAATGCTACTTCTCTGTAAGGAGGAACAGCTAAATTATAATATTACGGGAGACAGAATATTGCCCAAATACTCGCCGATGTATACTTATGAGCCTGTTTTCTGCTCATCCTGTGCTCATACCCAAGGCTACAAGGAAGTAGTAGCCAGGACTCCAGATCGAAGAAAGACCTGTTTTCTAGTGCTGTGGTGGCAGGTGGAAGCTTTATCAGGGTGCAAGGGTAGCAGCTTGTGATGATACTGATGCTTTTGCAGTCTAACACAGCTTCCATAGGCCACTTAAATAATGTAAGGTCAGTCTTCGTCATGTGTAGAGTTCTGGTCCATCAAACCCAGGTATGGGAAATGGGTGAGCAAAAATGTATGTTTCACGGGTGTGCGTTACAGCGGTGAATTATTAAATCCCATACTCATATTGCTGAAATTTAGAGCATACAACTATGCCCATTACAGAAGAGATTCACATAAGTTCTGTGATGGCAGATCTATGATTTTTCAGCTGGTGCCTTTGGATAAGTGCCTCGTCTATCAACTACCACAAGAGATTCAGATTTATTCTACGGCAGCAGATCTTTAGATGATGGTGACAGTGGGTACGTGCCCCTCCAACAACTCCGCCAGCGTGTTGTTTATGTGCCTGTCATCGGGCGTGGTGGAGGTGGTGGCGCTGGGTTTATGGGCCTTGGTGTGGATGACTGGTGCCGCACGTCCCTCCGACACCCGACTAATACCTCGATCTCACGTCAGTTGGGTGAGGTGTTGGCTGCCATCGCTCACCCTCTCCTCCCCCTGCCGCCGTCCGCAAAATCGCCCTGCCTCCCGCTGAATGGTATTAAGCGCCTTATTCTCTGCGGCACGGGAAGCTTCGTAGCACCTCATCCTAAACGATTTATTTTACAGTTATACACTTTCTGCTAAAAGCGTGATATTTTCCCCTGACTGTCGAGCGAAGGTGGGAGTTGCCTAGAATATTTACTGGATCCTGGGGTTTTGGCGATTACTCTGCAGTGCACAAATCTGCTGTTGTGAAGCTGTAGTGGCAGTACCCAAGGCAGTATGGTGCAAATTTCGCCATCACGTCTGTCCCCCGGTACTCAGGGGACTGGTTGGGAGTCAGCGAGAGGACAACAGCCATTAGCAGTGCAGGAGTGACATAAATAAGTGTTGCCCAATCCCTGATGTCAGGTCATGGTATCGCCAGGACAAAGTAAGAACATCAGGTAACACTTTCCTAGGTGATGAACGGATCTTGAATTTGGCGCTCTGTTATCCTGGTTTTCTTTTTTTCCTGGCCTTTGGTTCCTTCTTCCTCGCATTAAAAGAAAAAAAAAAAAGCCAGGCATCATCTGACGGTTTTGAAGTCTAGTGCAAAATAAAGAAAAAGTCTCCAGTTTCAGTGTTGGTCAGTCACAGCGCAAATGGAACTTCACTTGCTTCTGTTTATGAATTCTGTTCGAACTGACACCTTCAGCTCCACATGATCACACTGGGAAACCTATTGACATGGTTATTTGCACATGACCACTCCCGCTGTGTTTACTAGCTATCCATACATGTCTACGATACGAAGAACTTAGACCAAACTACTCCTGATGTGAGTGAAGCATCCCTCAGTGCACGTCAATCTGTAATGCCACGAAAAGAAAATCCGTTCTTTTCAGTGGGTATCGACAGAGTTCCGATCAAGTGGAGCAACTGGAGCGACCATCTTCTGCTTTGAACAGTCTGTGGTCTTAAGGCCGCAAGAGCAGCTGCTGAGTTTGAAGCTGCCTCTCTACTCCAGGAAGAACTAATTTGAACTCCAACATCTCGAACAAACAGAAGTCTTCCAACACAGGGTTTAAGAGCATTCTACCAGACTAGCAAGTAAATACGAAAAACAAGGAAACTTTTTTCTGTCGATCGTTAATGAGCAAAGTTATCTGGAAACACGCGAAGTTATGGGCTAACCTGAGATCTAAGCACCGAGAACAGTTAATCATCTTGTAATGACGGCAGAACGGGAAGTCTTCAGTGAAAGATTGGAAACAAAAGTCATATTTTTTTTGTGCATTGCTAAAAAAAGAAAAAAAACAAAGTATCCGGCCGCTGTCCTATGCACAAAACACCTATTCTTAGTCAGCATCAAAGAATGAGGAAAGAAAAAAGGATAGAGACGGATAGTAAGAATGTTTGCTCAACCATGCATCTCAACACAGGTCAAAGGTGGGGATATGAGGAGCTTTTTAGGCATGGGACTCGAAAGTATCCACTCGACCTGGAAAAGGACGGAAAATTTTGCTTAGGTAAAAAAGCACAGTTCTTTCCCTATAAGAAGATCATAGCATCAGCCGATGAAATATTGCCAGAAATCAGTGCTGAAGCAATGAATGGGCAGTGATTGTGAACATGACCATACCTGACAATGAAAAAAAAAAAAGATTCTCTGGACAAACTGTTCATACTCTGTGTTCAGCGTGAGATCAGCAGCTACAGACGAGTTGATGCTGTCGTTGATTCATACAGGAGAGAGAGAGAGAGAGAGAGAGAGAGAGAGAGAGAGAGAGAGAGAGAGAGAGAGAGAGAGAGAGAGACTGAAATCAACTGCACACCAATCGCGGGGAAAATGTATCAGAAGAAAAACAGACCAGGTTGCAGCAATCGAAAAAATATGCCTCATTTTTACGGAACAGTGGTAACAAGACTCAGCTGTTAAAATTCTTCTTGTCTGAAGGATGAATTATACTTGTCCGAAGAAACAGTTAAATGACTTCGTAATAATTCACTTAGCTAGTCGTAAACGGTCATGCAGTGATATAACAACAGATTAGCACTAGAATATGGTGCTTGTCTCGAAAAAGCTTCATGGCAAGGATGTGGAGCCTTAGTATTGTTTTACTAGGTTATCGAACTACGGGAAAAAAGCTGCAAAATGATGAAAATATCCTTCTAGTTAACCCGTCCAGTCCCAACCGTTTTTTTTTTTTTTTTTTTTCCCCCCCTCTCCCCCCCCACCCCCCCCTTTTTTTTTTTTTTTTTTTTTTTTTTTTTTTTTTTTTTTTTTGCTGATACCTTCGCTTTTGGTGAGAAACATCGAAAATTCATAGAGAAATCGCGATCCCGAGGTTAGACCTGTTGATGCAGGTGTCACTCAACCTTACGTTTTCCTTCTTTTTCAAGGTACCTGGCTAAAGAAAACGAACTATGGAAGGGTTAACTAATTCAAACCACTCTAAATTACGTATTTATTTCATTTATTTGGTACGAATTTATGTGTAGTACAAGTCTATATTGGTTTTCACACAATAATATAGGCGTTTATAAGCATTGTTCACTCACCTCAAACCCCAGTATATGGCACCCTCCTTTACGACATTACCACCTCATCACTTTTGTTTGTTTCTACCTCTAGCTTCTTTGTTTCTTTGTCCTCCACCTCAGGAATCACTTTCACCGTGAATTCCGTCATTGGAGAGACCGTGGGGCAACATACCTTTACTGGCCAGGTTACACTTAACAGGTGAATTGCCCAGTGTGGGGGGGAGGGGGGGAAGGGGGGGTTAGGTGGGGCCAGGCAGTATCCCCGCTTGACAGCAGGTAGAGGAAGGTCTCCCACATGTGCCTACCAAAAATCACCCGCGAATGTTGAAAAATGCGCACACAATGGGGCTTGCAATTGAGTGACATACGATGCACGTCATTGGGTCTGTCCGCAGAAAAAAGTAGCGACGTGCATCGTACGTCGGTGGGACTCGGCGGGTTAAAATGACAGAAAAATAGCCTAAGAAACACTTACCTCAAGTCTTTTGTAACGTAAGAAATGTATTTGAGACACGTTGAACGTCTGGTCAGAGTTGCAAGTGTACAGCCTCCCTTGCCGCCTGTCAGTACAAAGGATCCTCCCTACCGTAACTCGCTTCTCTCTCCCTTCCTCCTGCCCTTGCGCTAATATCACTTAATCCATTCCTCTTCCCTTTGCTTCCTCCGTTAGCCCCAAGCTCCCCTAGTTTGTCCCGGCGCTGCCCTTCCCCTCGCATCACTTATTCTATCTCAGCTCAGTTACCTCCCCACGTCAGCACTACCACTCCCCTACCAGCCCGTCAAGGATGCTTAGACAATTCTTAATTCCCCTCAGTTCCCCTCTCCCTCGAGTCTCAAGTGATAGCAAGACGAAGGTGCAAGAAGAGTGTGCTCCCTCTTGCAGTGATGTCTAGTGCCGTGGATATTCGTGTAGTGGTCCAGTTTACCTCGTGTTATTCAGTTAACTTCTTAGCTCTTTCTGCCGCCCCTCTCCCTCGAGTCTCAGCAAGGTGGGGAAGCAAGATGAGTGTGTGATCTTGTACAGTAGTCTTGTTTGTCTGCTGGAAGACTGGAACACTATTTTATTTCTTCCCTCTATTTTCCTACAGTTAATTCATTCATCTTGCAAGTGTTAGGAAGGTGGTGGAGTTAGAGGGACTCACTCTCTTTTACGATGATATTGGATATTCGTGTTCCACCTTCAAACGCAGTTACAAGCAAGTCCAGTTTGTCTTGTATATTCCCTTTTGTTTCTGTATTTCATTTGTTCATTCATGTTTCAGGAAGGCAGAGGGGCTAGAAGGAATGGCCACCTTCTGCAATAGTGTGGAAATTGTACGGAGGTTCATGTGATTCTTTTAAACAGACAAGTTATGCAGATTATCACATAGCCTCAATTTGTCGTTAATTCGTGTGGTGGCACTGATATAACTGGGTGACTCATTCGTTAGGTTAAACAAACGATCCTAAACTACTTCTTTAACCCCTGAAAGGAGGATGGTGGGCTGCAAGGGGAGGGTAATTTAAGCCTGAAGTCTACTGGGTGCACGTGTGGGATAAGTCTGGGACAACAACAACAGGAGAAACAATAAATAGCAACGAGTTTGAGGAAGCGGAAGAACACACCATTTTGTACAGGTGTGTGTGTGTGTGTGTGTATGCGCGTTTTTGTTTGTATGTGTGATTCCTTTATATACAGTTACAGGAAGGGTAGTGAACAGCGGTTGACTAGTGGGTGAGAGGCAAGAGCGAACGCATATACTGTTTCATATGAGTGGTCCTACTGATTGTGAGTTGCAAGTCCCCTCTCTGCTGACCTGCCCCGCTACGCAATATGAGAACCAGCGTGTTTGTTATTCCATTCACGCCTAGAGGGTCGGGGGATGGCAGGCGTTTTGCTCCAGTTCTTGAGATTTGTTTAAAATGTGGAAATGGAGATACATTCAGTTTCTGTTAATGTGCGTTTGAGCTGGATCACTATCACTGAATGACTGCAGTTACCAAGAGATACTTTCATTTTCTGTGGAGGTGCCTTTGAGCCGAATCTGTCACTGAATAGATAGTTACTGTGTAGGACTTTTTTTTTGTCCTTTTTAAGTGCTAATACTATACAGCTAAAAAAAAAAAATGCTGTTCCTTTATATGTATGTTGCTTAGTTTACTCAGTGTATCTCATAAGGTGAAAATGGCTGTGATTTTAAAATTGTCATCCCCTATTGTTAACCAGTCCCTGCTCGGCACTATTCCGCTCTGAAGTTGGTTGTAGTTTCTATCAGTCTGTCTTCCAAATGTTTCAACAAACAAGTGTTTTTTTTTACTCATACGTCAATGTTCGAAAAATGTCTCATTATTCCAGTGAAATTATATGGGCACATTGTCCAATCCAGCATGTTCAGCTCGAGGCTCATGAAAGACATGGAGCCAACAACATCTGCCGAGAGCTAGGTCATCAAGTTCCAAGGATACTTTCCCAACTAAAAGTAGTTTTCTAATCAGCCTTGATAATGACATCACACAGGTCTTTGGAACCAGTGCAGTGACTGACCTGTTAAATGCGATGTTTCCTACTTCCATTGTGGCCACAAACTGCTTGCCTCTACCTGCTAGGAGTCTCGCTGCCCTCTACCCTCCCCGCAAATCGCATGCAGTGTGGCCGTACCCTTAAGGATGGGAAGGAGCTTGTAGCCTATATCTTGACGGTATCGGGCTCTTCTGTCCAGAACTCTACCAGTCACAAAAATAAAATGGTAAAGAAGATGTGTGACAAAATCTCCTAAGCCCACGAGAATACCTACAGTGTCTTGGCGATTATACAGGCTGGTCCATACGTAACGCAGTCCATCTGCCATGTGTTGCGAAGACGACTCAGCCAGCATCACCTGTGCCAGCCCAATATAATTCTACGTACAGTTTAGTATCTGCTACTTGCGTCAAGTGATTGGCAGCGTATACAAGAAGTGTATAATAAGGCCTATATTATTACAGTACTTCAATACAAATTACAGTGCGTGGTTACAGGAACTGCGGAGTTTAACGGGCTATCAAATTTATTCATCAATTTACTGTACAGACGTGCACAACCTACATACTGTATTTAGCCTGTGGTGACGAAGCACAAGAGAATTGTTAACCATGTGATACTTTATTGCCTTCACAATACGAACTGTACTAGACATGAAAACTGTATTATAACCTGAATAATGTAACCTAAATATGTTACTATCGTGTACAACAGTCTTGCCATAACCTACTAACTCGGTCCTGTACATCATAGGGCATTGCCAGCAATACCTGTATGTAGTATCAACCGGTGGAAAATTATTCTAGTAAAATTCATTCAAGTGTACAAAACAGAAAACATTTTGCATAAAATTAAATATTTTTTGCCATTGATCTCGCATCCATTGTTTATTGTTGTACTGGGGCTTGTGGATAAACAATCGTTTCAAAGTGTAAATGTCCCCTGCGTTACTGTTAAATAACACTGGCAATACTCAAGTCCGACTCAAACCCATTCAGAGGCAGAACATTGGCTTCACCTGTGTGAGGCTCGCCGCTCAAGCCACGTTTGAGTGTATCAGTTTTTGGCTGGTGCCTCAAGTCTGACTGAAGACCATCTCAGGCCGCAAGTCCGGCTCAAACCTCGTTCTTGCATTCGGGCCTTGGTTATCTAGTCATACTGGCACCATCGGAACGAGTTCAGAAAGTTATGAATCGGCAACGTCGCCCCTTCGTTTGAGAATAAATTAAACACTAATAAAAAAAAATCATCACAACAACCGTGTTTTGACATTAAACCAACGTATACCCAGCCAGCTTAGGCTAAGCTAGCGTTAACCTGTCATAACACATTATTTTGCTTTGGAGGATGACGAAGGTGCCATGTTGTCGAGTCTTTTCTCGAGGCACTCGATCCGACAATGCCAATATGACTGCATGACCAATTATACTCAGGAAAAAAAATGCATTTCCGGCTGGGACAGGGAACAGTTTAACGATTTAAATTTCATAAGGTAGACTTTACTGATGTACCAGACGACCCACTGACATGCAAAAACGCCTCCGTTAATACCAGCACACTGGTCCTTTAGACCTTGGCCTTAGCTTGTATTTTTCTTCCTCGTTATTGAAGTGAGGGAGGTGACTGGCTCTGCTGTTACATTACAGTTGCTCCCACATCCCACCTCTGCATTTTTTGTTAATCCAACAGTTAAATGCCCTGTAAACGTAATCTTAAAATTGTGGAGGGCATTATCAACACTTCTGTATCGTAAATATCAAGGTCCGAAGTCCCCTGATATGAAAATTTACCACAGACTAATTTCAGTTTTCACAACTTTCGTCAGCTAATTACAACTACTTACACTTTCAATGTCCAACTTTCAAAATTAAAGCAATGGCAGGTATTTGACACAACTGAATATGAATACAGGTATGAGTCAAAACAGTGTTATGGGGGTATATATTACGATGCACTCTTAACCCTTAATTAATCATCACCAAAAGGAGTAAGGTAAAGCTCACAAGGAAACTAACTTACTTTATACTATAATATACACACACACCAAAGAAGAAACTAGGATTCGTTTTATAAAGGGGAATTCACATAGGCCTCAGAATACAAATGTAAAACGAGTTACTTCTTACCTAACCAGATAACAATGAGTGGAGGCTACGTACTCACAGAGTCTGAGGAACTAGGAGAACTCGTTGATGATATAATCCAAATATAATCCAGACACTAGTGTATGTGGAGAAGTGAACCAAAAATGGGAAATGGTGCACAAACTGTGTGTTTTGTAATCAAAGTAACGTGTTTAGTAATGTGTGAAAATATGTGGAAAAGAGTAACAAAATGTGACAAAAAGTGTGACGTGACACGGGCCACTTTCAGTGGACGGTGGCTGTCACTTTTTCGTGGCACCACTAAAAAGTGGAGAGGGATGCTATGACATCCCGCACACGGGCCACTTTTTCGTGACAACCACAGGCAGTTCCATCATGGATGTCGAGGAGCGGTATGTGTCATCGCTGTGCCCCTCAGAATAAGAAAAGAAAGACGTACAAGAAAGTACTGGGTGCGTCCAGTAATCAGCTATAGGCTTATCAGGGGTCAATTTTATTCCCTATTTGAAGACTTAAAAGCGTACCCAGAGAAGTAACAAACTCTTTTAAAATGACTTGTTCTTCTTTTCATAACCTGCTGACTGCAGTTGGGGCACAAGTTTCACGTCTGAACACAAACATAAGGAAGTGTGTACCAACAAAAGAAAGACTTGCAGTTATCTTAAGGTAAATATAGAAAAACACATATACGTTGTGCAAGAATTTTAATGAGAAAACTTGTGTGTAAATTAACTACATGTCATAAAATAAATGAGACATTGTATTTTTGCAAGTGTAAAGATGTTACACTGAAATAACTATATAACACAGAAATACGGTCCACAGATATTTAAGAAAATGGCACAATGTTTTGCTTTTCTGAAAATGATGAACCCTAGTGGCAAACATATTTATTAACAAAACATGCAACACTGATTTATCAAAGAACTGTGTCACTGCTAGGAAAAATCCACCAACATGCTACCAATACACAAAATATAGCCTATAAATGAATCATTCAGACTGTTCAGCTATGCTTGGATTACCTGACAATCTGTCTGGCACTGGGGAGGACACATTGATGACGTTACCTGGTACAAACTGTTGACTTTCGCGAACTTCAAGCTCTGAACGACTTTGCAGCGTGGTGTAACTTTTATTTTGGGAATGATCTTGTGTATGCATGTAACATTGGGAAGGAAAATGTCCTTGATTAGGGAGAGGACCTTGGGAAGGAAAATGTCCTTGATTAGGGAGAGGACCTGAGGTAGACACTTGACCTTGGGTAGGGAATAGACCGTCAACAATGCCAGTCCGTCCGCCAGTGCCACCGCAAAGTGACCCGTGTGCGGGCTGCCATCTGAATTAATGGCATCCATCATCGGTCACAAGTGGCGAGCCACCGTTGCGTGGCAGGTAAAAATGGACCCGGTTACCATTTTTTGCGGCAGCCTCTAAAAATTGGCTCGTGTGCTGGCTTCCGTAGAAACTCGTGCGTTTTATTTCTCGCCACGAAAAACTGGCAGCCACCGTCCGCTGAAATGTGGCCCGTGTGCTGGGGGCCTTACTCCGCCTCTGCCGGCTAACTAGTCACTAGGCTGTCTTAAGTGTAATCTCCAGCCATACACAAACATTGGAGGCACCTGCAGCCAATAATGAGCTAACACATCTCACACATAGCCATTAGCGACCCATCAAGAAAAGGTTTTTAGACTTCTTTTGGAGAAAACTTTCTCATTTTGCTCCTCCCACACGATATGTCACACCCACTTATGGTCGAGGACAAAACGTCTCTAAGAAGTTCTGGGAAAACAACCAGCGTCATCCGTCCAGAAGCAGAAAAACTGACTGCTGAGTAAGCAGAAGGAAGATAGTGAGGTCCTGAGTTCACTCTTACATGCAGCAAAAATTGATAACAAAAATATTTAACGTTCTTGACGGCTCAGCTATCTCCCTACATTATCTTCTCATCTTCTGTCTCATCCATTCGCTACTGGGGTAACTACGCCAGTGACAACAGTCCATCTGAGAGCCAGGAAAAGTACGTTCCTTCAACTTTTCTTGACCAACAAATACTTTCCAGGCGCAACTCAAACAAACATTTTTTACGAAATACTGAATATATTTTTCCGTTTAGCTTGCATTCAAAATGGACGGGGGTGTTAGCGCCCAAGTGGTGACATATGGAGATGTACTGTATATAGAAAGACTACTGGACATTGGACACAGGCTGTGAAGCATATGCTCAGAGTCTGACAAAATACCTAGAAGCCATCTCACGATGGGATCTGACCACCCATGTAGCCGGAAAGATTTTCCTCGACACATAATTTTGCACCTCCATTACTGATTTGGCGGAAATTCAGGATGTAAAACACACACAAATAAAGATAGCCAGTCAGCCTCACAGCTGAAAACAATACCACTCCACTCGCTTCGCAACGCAGGTGGTAAAAAAAAAAAAAAAAATGGCGGAGATCAGCGGCCAGTGCGGCTCATTTGCCGCAGCTCGGTGGCACAATAAGGTATAACTAACGGTCCTACATCCACCTCAAAACACTTCTTCGGCCCAGCACAGTATTTTTTATTAGCTAATCTCCCATTCAAAGAGATGCCAGTTTTATGACTAATTAAAATGTGCAGAGTTTCATAATGACGTAGCCATATTTACCGAACACTAAGATGTGTGTGTGTGTTTTTTTCAGTAACCTTGAATTGTGCAGTATTTATTACGTGTTGTGGTGATGCTGGACAAAATTAATAATTAAATATACCCTAGTTATTGCCACCATTGCCTCACATCTTCTTTACATAACTGGCAAAGGTAAATTAAAACGTGTCCGTCCCTGTCTGGATAAGTACTGCCAATGATGTACACCTAACCCACTCAGGCCGAGGACGTCATTTCATATCTATTATCGTTGCAACCAGACGATATTATTCAGATCAAGAGAGCAACTGATAAGAAAGGGCTTGATGAAGGCTGTATCTAACTCTTTCATTTCCAAAGTATCCAATAAGCTGAATAAAATCGTCAGGAGATAACAAGAAATAAACTGAAAATACGTCACTGGAGGAAGGGATTAATACAAACAGTTTCTATATGTACTACACAATCAGGTAATGGACCAGTATAACTAAAGGTAATACATACAGTTTCAATATGTATGTACTACACCATCAGGTAATTAACCAGTACAACCAAATAAAAATGATGCGTGCCTGTCCGGAATTCTGCTGCCAATGGCTTGCACATAAACTGAGTGACGGCTGGTGTGGAAGGCAGGAGGCTCTAATCTTGTTTATTTAACCCCTAGGAGCCGGGTTATGGCTATACCCGCGTCGATCGGGATTCTTGGAGGCCGCCAGGCAGCGGCTAGAGCCCCATTTGTCTTCCCGCCACTGTTTGAATCGGCTACCATTTTCTCTTGCCACCAAAGGGTACAGTAGAGAGGTACCCACAGTACCCCACGGATGCGCGGTTCGGTTTGTACCCAGACTTGGCCAGGAGCTGAGTGATGTCTTCATCTTCCTCCTTGTCCGAGTGTCCCCCCCCTCCCCCCCCCCGTGGGCCGCTTGCATCATCGACCCTTGCCAAACATCAGCCCTTACAGACCGGGAAAGGGCTCAGTGACAGTGCAATAGGTCATGCCCTATTGGACACTATATCATCTTTGACTGTCAGTGGCGAAACTTCCTCCGAAGGAGGGGGAAGTTATTGTGTAGAGAGCGAGGTGTCCCGCCCTCCATCCCCTACCCGCTCTGAGACGGCTGAAAAGGCTCTGATTCCTTCAAGAGGAGGGCAAAGCATATAAGAGTGATGACTTGTCAGGTAAGGAGGAGGTGGACGAGCCTTGTGCCCGAGAAAGCAAGGGAGATGGTAATGGGCATCTACATAAACGCAGCCGCCGCATCTCACATCCACTCTTGTGCCCAGTTTAGTCCAGTCTTCCTCCAATGTCCCTCTTGACCACACCTGGCACTTCGAGGGCGATTTCACCACAACCTGACCTTTCACATGTGGTGGAAAGTCCCACTTTGGCTCCACGTGATGTGACTGGGCAGGGTGAGCTGCCAGCATCTCCCCAGGGAAGCTCCGTATCAGGTGAGTCATCACCCTCGTACTCCCGCACCTCTCCTCTCCTTCCCCTCCACCCCTTGACCGTGGCCGTCCCCGTGGCAGCACACGTGGGCGTGGGCTTGCACGTGGTGGCAAAAAACGTGTAGGTGACCCCAAATCACAGCCAAGCTAGAGAGGGGTGGGCAAACTTGATGCTTTTGTGGGGGAGGAGCGGGAAGGATTCGAGTCCTCTATGACTACCATTGATGCAACAGGGGCAGGTATTCAGGAGAAAGAGCTTGTGCCTGGATCTAGGATAATGATGTCTATTTTCCAGGCTATATTTACCTCTGCTATAATGCAGTACCTGGTGCAGGAGATAAACTTCCACCAGACTATCAGTGTGCCCTGGCTGGAGAGTTTGGCCAGTGAGAGCACCAAGATGAAGGACTGGGTGCCAGTGGAGGTGAGGGAGATGTATGTGTGGCTCGCGTTGACCATGATGATGGCCCACGTGAAAAAAAACATGTGCCCCATGATTATTGGTCGGTAGACGAACTTGTAAGCACAATTATCTTTGGAAAATATATGGCCTGTGTTAGGTACCTGGCCTTATTATGGTTCCTGCATTTCAACATGAATTATGGGCCAGCACACAAATGACAGGTAACGAAATAAAGGCCCATTCTAACCATGCACAAGGAGTCTTTTGCCAGGCATTTCTGGCCGTTTCAGAAAGTGGTTATCGAAGAGTCGCTTGTTCTGTTCTGGGGTCGTTTAGCATTTATGCAGCATGTGCCTTCCAAGCATCACCATTCTGGACTGAAGTTCTTTATCCTATGTGACTGCAACTCTAGATATGTGTCAGATGTAATAGTTTAGTCTGCTACAGGTGTTGATATACCTAGTGACGATCCCCATGGTTTCTCTGCTGCAGTCGTAAAAGTGATCATGGACAAGAATTTCAACAGGCTCCACATTCTGTTCACGGATAATTATTACACATCCCCGGCGTTGACCAAGTAGTTACTTGAACATGGTACTGGGTCCTGCGGAACTGTCCGTGCAACGAGAAAGCATTTTCCATCTTTCCCAGAAAAAAACAGAGAAAGGTGCCCTCCTAATCCGGAAAAGTGGTAACATGTTTGCCCTAATGTGGCACGACAAACGTAAAGTTAACATGTTCACCACAGCATATGAGAGTCATGGAGGACACAGGCAAGACAGACTTCAGGACCAAGGAACCCGTGTTCAAGTCAGAGGCTGTCAGCGACTACAGCATCAATATGCGGCTGCTGAGAAGTGGGATATGCAAATTGGTGAAGTTGATGGCCTCCATAAATCCATTTTTTCCCCTTCACTTTTCATATAATACTAAAAAAAACTTCTGATGGCTGAAAAAAAAAATTCTAATAATTCCTCAACCTCTGAAATTTCTCTTTATTAGGTGCGAATGAAAGTAAAGAAGTTAATGAAATTTTTCAGTTTCCTATTTTCACTTTATTCATTTTCAGTCATACATCACCCTATCATTAGCTATGAAAAATGTCATATGATGATGATGGTTATAATGATACCATGTTCTTTATGTCACAGATCTCACAGTACAATAGATAGAGACATCACACTGAACAACCTTAGGCTTCTATGACTCCCTTTCAGCTGGATATAATCGTCTGGCGTTAGCTGCAATAAACCATAACAGGTTCGTAGTATTCACATTCCCTGGCTCCTGTAACTAAATCTCAGCTACATGAAACCGTCTGACGTTAGCTATAATAAAGTATTGGAGTTCTCCCGACCATGACAAGGGTAATGGTACTGGCAGTGTCAGGTTTCTGTGTCTCAATCTCAGGTAAATAAAATCGTCTGGCGATAGTTCGAATAACTAGAGTTGTTGCCACCATGACAGTGTTAATGCTGCAGTATTGCCACTCTCAGCATCCTATGTTAACTCTCAGCTAACTACGATTGTCTGCAATTATGTGGACTAAAACACTAGACTTCTCCCGACCATAAGGGAGTTAATGGTGACAAGACACATCACAGGCTCCTGGTGTTAGAGTACAGTACTAGAGCTGAGGTAATAATCACGATATCAAGAAAGAGGCTGTTGCGACTTAAACTTGTGTTTGTTGAAAAAAAAAAAAAATCTACAGTTGCCCTGGGTTTAGGAGTATTATAAAGCGACAGAGTATGAAGAAACATATAAGTATTTTTGCTAATACTTACTTGTATCTGGTGGGATAGGAGGACTTATGCTGGAAGTTTGTGTACAGTAACCGTGTCAGTCTGTACAACTGTATAGTCTACTGGATGGAACGGTAGATGACCGTATGTATGTTGTGTGTGAGTCGTATCACCCTGACAGAGTTAATACTGGCAACGTTAACCCTCTCACTGTTGACAGATATCTAGCATTCTGTTCCAAGTAATGCCAGACGATTTTTCATATAACTTGACAGAGGCAACATCGCATGGGTCAACAGTCACACGGCTTGAGAATCAGGATGGTTTTGGTGTAGTGTAAAAATGACAGTGAGAAAGATGAGTATGATGATGATGATGATGATGATGATGATGATGATGATGATGATGATGATGATGATG
>JAGKTI010003615.1:0-15062 GCA_018397915.1 Birgus latro
GCAAACCAGGCAGTGACCCCCTGGATCCTAAGTACACTTCCAAGTTTGTTAAATACCCAGCCTCACTCATGGCTTGGAGCTGCTTTACATATTATGATGTTGGTAGGTTGGTAATTCTACCTGCAAATGAAAAAGTGAACCAGAACAATTATTTGGAGCTCTTATGTGATGTTTTAAGTGACTCTTTTGATAAAACCAAGGCAAGAGTATTTATGCAAGATTCTGCCCCTGCACATGTTGCAAAGTCAGTGAAACAGTGGCTAACAGACTGTGAGGTTCCCTTTATTCGAGATTGGCCCAGAAACAGCCCAGATATCAATCCCATTGAGAATTTATGGGCGCACATGAAGCGGCAGCTGCGTAGTATGGACACATCATCTTTGCCTAAACTTGAGGCTGCAGCTATGGAGCAGTTTTAGTCTGTCTGTTCTGCAAAACTACGCCATCAGTCTCCCCAGACGCCTTAAGAAGATAATAAAGGTGAAGGGGAATGCCAGTAAATACTAAATTCAATGGTGAGTGTTAATCTATTTGTTTCTCCTTGCTAACCACAAGAATGTTTTCTTTTTTTAAGATGGCGTCAAGACTTTCTGTGCCTACTGTATAAGTTTGCCGCATTTTGTTTCCCCTGTGCAAAAGCAACCGTCTGGTGTGATATGGCAGTGCTGTACAGTACTGCTTGCCGGCAAACATGAGCCCGCGCCTCAGTTCCCGCCTTTCTGTTCCTCGTGAGTGGTAGTACTGGCAGTGATGGCTGTGATTATAGTTGAATTTGTGGTGGTTCCCTATCTTCTTCAGGTCACAGCCCCCCTCTGCTGTATTCTTGTGTGTGGTGAAGGCCCCAACACCACCTGAGAAGCAGAAGAGGAAGGTTCTGAGTCTGAAGAAGAAACGTGAGATATTGGGGAAGGTTGACGCGGGCTGGACCACAGGATGCATTCTAAGAGAATGTGATCTAGCCTGTTCAACACTGTTCGATATCAAGAAGTCACGCGACATGCTTATGCAGTACTGACAAGGCTTTGCCAAAAGCACACGTCAGGGTAACAAGAAGGTAATGGCCAAAGCCCGACATGCCATTATCAACCAGTTGGCACTGATGTGGTTTTGTCTGCAATGTGGTGACGGCGTGCTAGTGCGTGGGACTGAGGTGAAGGCTGCTGCTGAAAAGTTTGCACGTCTGCACAACATGCAGGACTTCAAGGCATCCGAGGGATGGTTCTTTTGCTTCAAGCTTTGCCATGGACTTACTGGCCGTAAGGCACACGGCGAGGCCTTGGATGCGGCAGGGGAAGAAGCAGACCTGTTTTGCCAGAAAGTCCAGCGCCTGATCAAGGACAGGGGCCTTGCCCTTGGTCAGGTCTATAACGCTAACGAAACTGGTCTGTCCTATCGCTCCTTGCCCACCAACACCCTGGCTGAGGAAAGAGGGAAGTCTGTGCCTGGTCGGAAGCAGTCCAAACAACCTGTCTCTGTTTTGTGCTGTGCCAATGCTAATGGGACGCACTACCTCAAACCCGTTGTTGCTGGGCGTGCAAAACAACCACACTGTCTCCGTGGGTTGAAGGATAGCCTGCCTATTGTGTGGTACCATTCTGTGAAGGCCTGGTTTACTGCTAAGATCTTCAGAGATTGGTTCCACAGACATTTCGTCAAGAAGGTTATCCGTCATCAAACAGAGGTCCTTGGTATCACTCGCGACCATATGAAGGCACTCCTGCTCCTGGACAATGCCCCTGCACATCCGTCTGAAAAGGATTTGGTTGCTTTTGACGGGCGGATTAGGTGCATGTATCTGCCACCTAATACGACTGCTCTGATTCAATCAACAGACCAGGGTGTTATCATGGCTGTCAAGAGACTGTACCAACGGAGGTTCCTGAACGAAGTGATGGTGGTGCTGGAGGACAAGGACACAGTCGAAAACACACATGGGGAGCAGACCTTGCAGAATCTTCGGTATTATTGCCTGAAGTCTACAGTGTTCAACTGGGTGAACGCATGGAAGGAAGTCTCTATCAAAACCCTTGAAAGCTGTTGGTTTCGTCTCCTGCAGGGAATCGATGCTGAGCACGACTTTGAGGGGTTTGACGTGGATGATTTCCACAGTCGCCTTAGAACAGCAGGAGAGCAGGTGGACGTCGATGATGTGCAGGATTGGCTGGACAACATTAGCGGCGATCCTGGTTACCAGACCATATCTGATGAGGAGATTGCTGCTGCTGCCTCTGCGGGCATGGAAGAGGACAGCGGGACCGATGAGGACAAGGATGAGGACCCAGACTCGCAGTCCTCTGCAACTCCTTCAATCCCTCGTCTCAGTGTCCTCGGTGGTTACCTGGAGGGGGTGCTGGGGTATGCCGACCACCCACACTGTGACAGGGAGTTGGTGCCGCTCCACCTGGCGATGGAGCTGTGGGGAGTCTGGGACGGTGTCGTCCTCCGGCAGAATCATCGGCCCTATTGTCAGACCAGGATCGACTCATTCTTCAAGCCTGCAACCCCCATGAGTGCCAGCCCATTCTCACCACCATCAGCTCGTTTCCTGCCTTCACCTTCGGACCTGAAACTGAGCATGCTGACAGCCGTTGAATCTCTGTTGGACGTAAGTTTGCAGCTGTCTTCAGGGTCTCCTGAGGTGGGTAGGCCACCATCACTGCACCGCATGTCACCGGTCATTGCTCACCTCCAGTAGGTTGAGGATGACAAGGAGGAAGAGTTTCTTGACCTCTGTTAGGCGCTACTGCTTGCCACTAGACCACGTGGGACAACTCTACACCTGCTGGAAGTGGCTGGCTAAGAAGCCTGGCGGCAGTGCACTGGGTGGTAAGTACCCCAACCGAATGTTTTTTGGCAGGTAACTTTAGGTTTCTTTAATAGTTTCTTTGGTGTTAAAACTTATCTGGGATAATCCTATATATGTTCTGATGTCACCATATGGCAGAATGACCCAAAAACAGTGCCAAAAATAGAAGGGGTACTGTATATACAGTAGTGTTTAGGTAGGGTGTTTTCTGGTTTTCAGTTTTTTTTTTCATGGTTTTCTTGGAGTTGAAAATTACTTTGGATAATCCTAAGTATGTTTTGAAGTTAAAAATATGTCAGAATGACTGGAAAACAGTGCCAAAATAAGAAGGGGTACTGTACATACAGTAGTCCAGTAGTGTTTAGGATGGTGTTTTTTGGTTTTCATTTTTTTTTCATGGTTTTCTTACTGTTGAAAATTATTTTGGATAATCCTATGTATGTTTTGATGTCAAAATATGCCAGAATAACTGGAAGACAGTGCCAAAATAAAGAAGGGGTACTGTACGTACAGTAGTGTGTATAGGGTGCTTTTTTTTGTTTTCAGTGTTTTTTCTGCATGGTTTTCTTGTTTACCATTACTTTTGATAGTCCTATGTGTGTTTTGATGTCTAAATATGCCTGAATGACCGGAAAACTCTGAAAATTATGCACAGGTACTGTAGAAATAGGTTAGGTATAGGTTGGAGGTGGGTATACATACGATCTGGGTATGGTAGGGGAATACTGTTCATTATCCGGATGTTGCCACTACTCGGACATGCCTTTGGCTCTAGTATGTCTGGATAAATGAGGGATTACTAATAACTCCTACACTCGTCTGTGGGGTGACACAGGATTGGATAATGAATGAATGAATAATAATAATAATAATAATAATAATAATAATAATAACCATTGTCATCATTGTTAGCGTGTGTGCGCACGCACACATCTAAGTCACGAGTGATGACGTCATCGGAAAGTTCCTGTGGTATGCAACCGGGAGCCTTGGCAGTTCACGTCGTGACGCCGGTGAGTGAGATTGTCTAGTTCCAACACTGGTAGCAGAGCGTGGTTCGAGGATGGCGTCGTGTTCGACCAAGTGGCCTCCAAAACTGGAGAATGATTCTACATATGAGAGCTGGAAAAAGGACATTGGCATTTGGTGCGAACTGACGGACCTAGCGGCAGAAAAACAAGCGTTAGCTATTCATCTGTCATTGTCTGGGAGAGCGAGGGTGGCGTCTTCGCAGATTGAAACAGATGTTCTGAAGCAGAAGGATGGTGTTCAGACCCTGTTGAAAAAATTAGACGGTTTGTTCCTCGTGGACAAAGGACGTCGACAGTTTGCAGCGTTTTTTGAGCTGTATAACTTCAGAAGAGCCAGTGATATGAACATTCGGGAGTTCGTGACAGAATTTGAGCATGTTTACTTTAAATTTACCAAGCAGGACATGGAACTGCAAATTCTGTGATGGCTTTTATGCTCTTAGCTGCATGCAAACTTTCAGACAGTGAACGACAACTAGTGATGTCCGCGATAACTGAGGTGACATACGAAAATATGAAATCTGCCCTGAATCGTATTTTTGCTGGTGAAATTGGCAGGCAGAACGAGGCATCGGTGTCTGCCAGGGAGGTGAAAGACGAACCAGTATTTTGGAGTGACGAAGTTGAGGGTGACAAAACGCTTTATGCTAAAGGTACTCGACGAGGATGGAGAATGTTGCGGGGTGGTGCAAAACGTGATCGACGTTGGGGTAGTGGCCGATTTTCAACTGTATCTGCTAGAATTCCCCAACGCTCATCCACCGGCAGGAGGCAGAACCCACTTGGGCCTGACGGAAAGGTATCGAAGTGTTTCGTATGTGATTCTAGATTTCATTGGGCACGTGACTATCCGGATGCATATGAAAACGACGGCAGCTGAGAAGAGAATTCTGAAACAGTGCATCTGTCGATGTTTATGGGCTATGCGGGTGATGCCGCTAGTAGAAGTAAGTCACAGACTCTAGTAGAAGAATCTAAGGGATGTGCTCTTTTAGACACAGGGTGTTCTACAACTGTATGTGGAGTTGAATGGATCAACTGCTATCTAAGTGAGCTCACTGATTATGAACGTGATGCTGTAAGAGAAGAAGCGTCATCCTCAGTGTTTACCTTTGCTGATGGTGTCACAGTTTCTTCCCTCAAACGTGTTACTCTGCCCTGCTACGTTGGAAACATGCGTGCTACCATCGTGACTGATGTTGTGGACTGCAATATTCCCTTGCTGTTGAGTAGATGTTCCATGAAAAAAGCAAAAATGTTGATTAACCTTGGAACTGACCAAGTCAAAATTTGTGGAACTGTCATTGATTTAAAGTCCTCATCTTCAGGCCATTACTTACTTCCAATTTCCTTATGACTAGATCGTAAATTTTGTGAAACAATCATGTTGGCAACTCGTGGGGGTGACGTAGAAAAAACCGCTTTGAAGCTTCACAGGCAATTTGGACACCCTACATCGGCAAAACTAATTAAACTGATCACAGATGCGGGAATTAAAAGTTCAAAACTGGAACAGGCTGTCAAGGCTGTATCTGATGCTTGTACAGTCTGTTGCAGATTTAAGAAAGCCAAGCCCCGACCCGTAGTCAGTTTGCCCATGGCGTCTAAGTTTAATGAAGCCATAGCCATGGATTTAAAAGCTTGGGGAAAGCATTATTTCTTAGTCCTTGTTGATTTGGCGACCAGGTATTGTAATACGATAGTAATCGCAGATAAGTGTGCGCCCACCATTATCAAAGGAATATTTCGGAGTTGGATTGTTGTGTTTGGCACACCTAGAAAAATTCTTACAGACAATGGCTGTGAATTCAATAATGAGGAAATGCGAGCATTGGGAGAGGCCTTCAATATCAAGATCATGACAACGTCTGCAGAGAGTCCTTGGAGCAACGGAGTCTGTGAGTGTCAAAATGCAGTCATTGGTGACATTGTTAGGAAGGTAATGGCTGATAGCCAGTGTGAATTGGATGTGGCCTTGCCATGGGCAGTATCGGCAAGAAATGCTCTCACCAACTACTCAGGCTTTTCTCCTAACCAACTTGTTTTTGGTCAAAACCCTAGTCTGCCTAATGTGTATGCAAATGATCCTCCAGCCTTGGAACCTTCATCACCATCGAAAATTGTGAGAGACAACTTGAACGCTCTTCATTTAGCTAGACAAGAGTTTATAAAGACCGAATCAGATGAACGCTTGGCTAGGGCTCTGCGGCACAACGTACGTTCGAGTGACCTAAACGACATCCAGAATGGAGATGAAGTCTTCTACAAAAGAAATGACAGTCATGAGTGGCACGGTCCTGGAACTGTAATAGGCAGAGATGGGAAACAAATTCTGGTGAGACACGGCGGTGTATATGTGCGAGTGCACGTATGTTGTCTAGCGCGAGCGCCAGAGCAAGATACTACAGTTGAAAGTGATGTCAGCAGTGATGAGAAGAAAAATGTTGTCCAGGAGAAGCCTAATGACGATCCTATGCAAGTGTTGAATGACTATCCACCAGATGACGAGTCGGAAAATGGTGTGGTCCCAATCGATGAGCCTCCCACAGTTTCTGTTCCGATTAATCAGCTTCCCAAAGTTTCTGTTGGTCAACGTATAAAGGGAATACATTCAGAAAGTGGAGAGTTGGTGTCTGGAAGGATTATAAGTTGGGCAGGTAAAGCCACTGGAAAGTACAAACACTGCTATAATTTGAAGAGGGACTCTGATGGCAGCATTGATTGGACAGATTTGGAGAAGGATCTTAGCGAATGGGAAGTGGTTGATGATGACACAGAAATGCTTGTTCTTTTCAACTCTGAAGCCGTATTATGTGCTAAGGAAAATGAAATTACAAATTGGCAGAATAATGATGTTATGAGGAAGTAGATGATGTTGGGCAAGGTGCCATAACGGTTCGATGGGTTGTGACAGAAAAACTGAAAAATGGAAAGCCTATTGTTAAGGCCCGCTTAGTCGCCTGAGGATTTGAGGAAGACACAGTGGATCTCCGAAAAGACTCGCCTACTTGTTCAAAGGAAGCAGTGCGTTTGGCACTTTCTTTGGCCTCCACCAACCAGTGGGATTGCCACACTATGGACTTGAAAGCTGCCTACCTGCAAGGTAACGACATTGAGAGAGTTGTTCATTTACGTCCTCCGCCTGAATATGCAAATGGTAAGTTATGGAGACTAAAGAAAACTGTTTACGGCCTTTGTGATGCTGCTAGGCATTGGTATCTGCGCGTAAAAGATCAGTTGTTGAGTCTCGGAGCTAAAGTATCATCACTGGATTCAGCGCTGTTCTCTTGGAGCAATGGTGGCAAAGTCGAAGGCATTGTATGCATCTACGTCGACGACTTCCTTTGGGCTGGTACACATGAGTTTGAACAGCAAGTGATAAATCGGTTGAGTCAAATATTCCTCATCGGCAGTTCAGAATCAAAAAGCCTTCAAATATGTTGGTCTCAATGTCATCTCCAACATCGATGGCAGCATAACGCTCGACCAATTCCAGTATGCTTCATCCTTGAAACCAGTCATGCCGAGTAAAAATCGTGCAGCAGTAAAATCAGGGGAGCTGTCCAAGTCTGAGAAAATGGAGTACCGAGCATTAATTGGGCAACTCAATTGGATTGCCACATACACTCGGCCAGATATTGCCTTTGATGTGTGTGAGTTGAGCGTGAATAGCAACCGAGCTACCGTAGCGGATTTGCTTAGACTCAATAAGGTGATCTCAAGGGTAAAGACTGACAACATGAAGCTATACATTCCAAGAATGGGGCCGATCGAGGACTGTCATATAGAGTGCTTTTCGGATGCCTCATTTGCCAACCTTGTAGGCAATGGATCTCAGGGAAGTTTTGTGATCTTCCTGCGAGATGCTAGTGAGGCAAGATGTCCTATATTTTGGCAGACAAGGAAGATCAGGAGGGTCGTCAAATCTACCTTATCTGCTGAGGCGTTGCCGCTGCTTGAATGTCCTGAAACTGCTGTATATCTCTCCAACATATTGTGTGAGGTTTCTGGATGTGGAAAGATCAAAATAAAGTGTTTCGTCGACAACAAGAGTCTGGTGGACGCCCTTTACTCCTGTAAGAGCGTAGAAGACAGGAGATTGCGCATTGATATTGCTGTGTTGCGGGACATGTTGGAGCGGGGGGAGATTGATGAGGTATCCTGGGTGGATACATCACAACAACTGGCTGATTGTCTCACCAAGAAAGGTGCCTCGACCGAGCGACTGCGTGCAGCAGTCAGCCGAGACTAGAAAGTTTATAATACTTTAAGAGACATCACATATCTGTATATGGTCACAGACTGGGTCTTGATAGTAATTAAACAAAAGTCTATGTATTGGATACAAAGTGTGCATCAGACGCAAATAGACCATCCAGCTTCGTCCTTGGAATCTTCTGTCAAATTAAGAAGAGAGGACGAGAGTGTTAGTGTGTGTGCGCACGCACACATCTAAGTCACGAGTGATGACGTCATCGGAAGGTTCCTGTGGTATGCAACCGGGAGCCTTGGCAGTTCACGTCGTGACGCCGGTGAGTGAGATTGTCTAGTTCCAACAATCATCATCATTATTTCTGATGCTCTGCTTCCTCCTTGGAATTCACGAACAGGGAATACCTGTAACAAAAATGCCTTCACACTACCTTATCCTCTCACACCTATCTCTACTTTTCTTTCTCATTCACCAATATTCTGTTCCACTTTCTTCTTACATACACATAAGGTCCACCTCTTCCAACACTACCCTCCACCTCACTTTCACAAACTTTCTTTGACATGTTATCTATATGCATTCTGTGTACAGTGACAACCTATCTATGTGCATTCTGTGTACAGTGACATCCTATCTATGTGCATTCTGTGTACAGTGACATCCTATGAGCATTCTTTGTACAGTATATGTATATGTCTACACCACCTCACTGTATTTCCCTTTATGCATTCAGTAGGCACTGAAATTTCACATTTCTTGGTACTGCAAAAATTTCTGCAAAGAACACCATTTACAATGGATATACATAGTTATAAAAAAAAAAAAAGATATATAGTAAAAAAAAAAAATGTTCTCTGAGAATTAAAGCTGAGCTGCAAGAGAAGTGGAGAGGAGAGAAAAAAAAAAAATCAGAAACTGAGTACACTGCACAGTACAAAAACTATGAAATCCATGAATATACACCCCTGCATGTTTCTCAAAGAATCTAGTGATGAAAGTCTTTTGTTTTTCTCTGACTGTTTCAATTGGCTATGAGAACATTGGAAATGTTGAGAGGATGGAGGAAGACAATTGGGTGCACAAAGTGAGAAGTGTGAATGTTGGGTGTAGGGCTGCGAGAGGTAGGCCGAAAAAGAAATGGGACGTGATCATAAAGCGTGACCTCAAGGATAGGGGATTGAACAGGGAGGCTACCAGAGATCAAGCAGCATGGAGCGCTGCAGATAGGTGACCAAGGCCAACACATGCAAGCATGTTGGAACCTTTATTAATGATATGAATGATATAAAGGGCACAATAACAGCTTTCTTCCATTCTGTTGGTACAGTTCCACTCAACTAAGTTTTCATACATATTTTCAACAAAAACTTCATTCCACTCTCTCCACTTCTCTTCATTACTGCATATATCTCATCAGTACCTGATTCTTTCCCTTTTTTCAGCCACTTCTCACCATACTTCACTTCTGCAAATATCACCTTTTCAAGCACCACATTCCTCCTTCTTTGCACATCACCAAACTCAATTAGGTATGTTTATTACTACACTGCTGTCACCATTCCCATTCATCAGCTTTTCAAAATATTCTTTCCATCTGCTCCTTACTTCATTGATGTTTGTTAGTAATCTTTCCCTTTTATATATACCTCATGCTTTCACACTTTTCTTTCCACTCCCCTTTTGACATTTTCACACCTCTTTCCAGAAAAGTTTCTTACTTTCAGAATGGCTAACAATTATTTATTTATTTTTTTAAAGACCATCATTTACCACTTTACTTGTCATTCAGATGTTTATTATTCAAATACATTTCCATCTTCTTTCATGAGATCCCCTGTCTCGGATCCACTCCAGTCACTTCGTTTTCTTTTCATCTACTGCCCTCTCAACCTCTGCATCCCACCAAGCTGTACATTCCTTACAAGTTGTTAACTTCACACCACCACATACTGCCTTATCTTTCCTAACCAAACACACCCTGTATGCACTCTACAAACTTTCCACATCCATTTTTTTCCAAATTCACAGACTAACTCCTCTTCTATCTTTGCAGGAAATTCATCTGCCACAGCTCTGATTCACAGCTTCTCCACTTTCAGCCTTTCACTCCAGTTTGTCCATTCTCTCTCTCTCTCTTTAACTTCTATGCTCCTTTCAATTTTATCTTGCATACTACAGTCCTTTGATTGGATACACTGCTTCGTCATCTAACAGTCCTCATACCAACAACACTTCCAGTAACCTCCACATCTACCAGCACTTACTCTATCAGGCTTCTTTCAACATTTTCTCTGGTCTCTCTGTACCATGTATATCTGTGACTTTGCTAATGTATGCACTGCAGATGCACAGCCTTCTTTTCTGACACACATCCTTCTGTCATCACCGGTTCTCATTCTCCCCTGCTACTCTGCAATGAGGCAATACATCATTCACAGGAGTAGTGTCAACTCTCCCATTCACCCTACAAACACTGACTTGGGCACAACATTATACAGTAATATCAAACCTGACCTGGCACTGCTGGTGTGTCTTGATCACATTAATGGGGTACATCAACGTTGAGATGAAGGCTCCCAAAAAAGCCCCAGACACAAAATCAGTCAGAATGTGGCTCCACCAAGACTGCTGGGGGTCAGGCAAGGCTTCCTTCAGAGGGGTGCGCAGGCCAAAGAATAGGATATTACTTGGTCCATTGCGAACCAGGATGCCAACCAGCCCTCGATAGTACTCTCGCACACCAAAATGCCATAGCTCTTGGCTTATGTGCATACTGTTTCTAAAAATAAATAGACATAATATATAAATAAATAACAATAACAGAATTAATGGATAAAGAAATAGATAAAAGAAAATGCAGCACTAAAGATATCATCCACTGTTTGAAAATTTATATTTTGTATATAGACATATGAAATGCAAATCACACTTCAGTTTACTAAATCACCATGCAGAGGTTGGTCAGGGTACAGCCTTTTTTTCCACATTTTTTTTTTTTTTAGTCAAAATCAACTGAAGAGAGAAACCTGTACTTTACACTGGCTATTGGGGGATCAAAATCAGCTGCTTCCATTCAAACAGTTGCTGGAAGGTGCTGGGAAAAGAGAAATCTCAGATGCATAATGAGACTTGCACCACTGTCAAAGCCTCAGCTTAGATTTCAACTCTACTTGTGACTAAGTTTCCTACCTATGAGTAGTTGTCAAGCTTGTAAGCCACACTGAACTCTCATGGTACTACCTCCCAGGGGCCATGTCAGCCATCCATCTACTGTACTTCAGTACCTTGTACAAAGTATTAACCCTTAGCCAGCAAAGGAACTATATACAGACTGTACAAAATCTAATGAAAAATTGTTGGGAGACTATATACAGATGCTTCTCCGCAAACTGTCCCCTGTAAATCCTAGTCGGCAATGTGTAAGTGCCCTAGAGCCTCAAAAATCCCTAACTGGCAACATACGGGTCACATGTGGCTCATATGAGGTTGCTCACTCAGTGACTCAATTAGTCTGTTCCCAGCTCTTAGAATGTACACAACATTCTTTTGCATCTCCTGTAGACCTCAATTTCTAATTTTCTTTTGATATCTGGATACTGTAGACAATCATGTCCCACATATGAAGGAACATTAGTGATGAGATATAACCTATTCTAATCTGGTTTTGGAAGATGACTTCACTGATGATATTAGTAGTGATTCTACATCAGACGGTGAAAGTGATGACATTGATAGTGGTGAGGAATCAGAACTTGAAACTGCAGAGGAGCCAGACGATAATCTGTTAAGTTCAGAAGTTGATGGGAATGATGACAGTGGTCCAGCTGGGTGGTTTGGTCATTCTCCGGTTAGCAGTGAACTTGCCATTTACTGGAGACACACAGGTCAAAGTAGTTTTGCAAAATCCTCAGGATCCACTGGAGATTTTTATGTCTTTTGTAGACAGGGATATAACTGAACATATAATGAGAGAAATAAACAAATATGCTGCCAAGGTCAGTGAAGAAAAGAGAAGGAAGGGGAAAATGATGAGAAAGAGTAGATATCTGATGTGGATGGAAGCTAATGTTGGGGAGATGTATACCTTTTAGGTCTGGTCATTTTACATGGCATAGTAAAGAAGCCTACAGTCTACTCATACCACTCCACCAACCAGATGCTTGCAACAAACTTTTTGCTATGTTAATGAAATATAGCAACTGTTCCACACTGTGGTAGAGTCTACATATAGATTATGTTAAAACCTTAGATGTGGTAAAGTCTATTTGTTAATTTAAAATTGTGGTAGGTGGGGGTGCTCACCATCCACTCACTCGATGTAGTGCTGCTCTCGAGTGTCTGCCCTTTCCTCTCCCCCATCCTTCTTTCCTTCAATCCTCTTCTCTCTTTCTTTCCTTCAATCTTTCCTTGACCTTCTGCCTATGGGTGACTTTACACTCCCTCTTCTGTCTTTCTTTCTTCGTCCTTCTGCCTGTGGGTGACTACACTAAATGACAAGCCAGATGGTTTCTTGTACACCAGGAAACCATTTACTATGCTGGGTGGTAACCATATAGCCAAATTTTGGTGCCTGGTGGTTTAGTGGGTAATTACGGTGCTCCAATCGGACTGAGCCAGTGAAGATTTATATCCAAGGGGTGGTTGGGGTTTATTGCTCACGTAATGCCACTCAGGGATGAGTGAGGCTGGTCACTCTCATCTTAAATGTCAGGATCAACTTGCCTTGCCCCAGGCTCCTACGGTCCTCTGTGGGGCGACGCAGGATTGGCTGATGGATGGATGGATGGATGGTAGAGTCTACTTATAGATTATGTTAAAACCTTACATAGTCCAATGTAACTTTAGTTATGTTCCAATTTTGTGGTCGAGGGCATCTATATAAAGGCAACTGTTTTTTTTAGGTGTTTCTCAGCAACTGCTGCTGCCAGCTAAGTGTTAAACATCAGGGACACAAGTATGCACACTAAAACACTGCCTACTTTACATTTAAGGAATTCACATCACCTTCCTCTCCCATGCACCATCACAAACAGCACCATATATGGGCACAGAAACACACCGATCCTCTCTTGGCAGATGAATAGTAGCCAGCATTAGGTGAGAAGTAAAAAGAAGTGAAATAGCAGGCGAACTTTAGTCCTTGACTGTAAAAAATATGATGGGTTACATGTGACTCCCATACAACTCACTTGTACTTGCCATGGAACTTTTTGTCTTGCAACACAGTCTGAATACGCTCAAATGGACAAAGAATTGCCTCGGTGCAGCCAGCCAAAGTTGCCGCTACTGCCAGAGTTGTTCCTGCCACAAAAGAGATCTCATCAATTCTCATTACACATGAAGGATGTGTTCTAGCTATCTACATATTTAACTAAATGACAGATACCTTAATACCACCAGAGGTGGCCACGACCTGAGTGCTCTCATATCACCCTGTCCTCTGCTATCAGGCTGCCATCTTTCCAGCTCATATAACTCTCCAACCCATCCTTGGCTTCCCCCTCCCCCATCCCCTCACTCACTCATGTACACTCTCCTAGTCTCTCCCTCTCATCCCCTCACTCACAGACGTACACTCTCCTAGTCTCTCTATCTCTCTCTCCTTCTCATCCCCTCACTCACGTACACTTTCCTAGCTCTCTCTCTCTCCCTCTCATCCCCTCACTCACGTACACTCTCCTAGTCTTTCTCTCTCTCTTTCTATCATCTCCACCTTCATTCCTCATTCATCCTTTATCTTAAAACATAAAAAATTTTCTGCATAACTATACAGTACTCTTTCTATCTTAACTTGGTCTAAAACTGTCGTCTCTCCATCTTGAATGCCGAGACAAATACATTAAGGCTAGAATGATACTAGTCACAAATAAATGTGTGGGAAAGAGGAGGAGCCATAGCACTGTCTCTGTTTTTGCCCCTGAGCCGCAAGAAATAAGGAACAAAGGGCTGATAATCAGGGCCAAGTCAAGGTGAAAGAAGAGTAGTACAGGAAATTAGGGGACTGTGGAAATCAGCTTTATAGCTAACAGTACAGCATTCATTGTCAACGCCATCATCATCATACCTCTTTTATCATCTAAGGAATAGGTATGGCATATCCAGTGAGCTATAAAGATATATATACAGTATACAGCAATCTCTCGATTAACTGGACGTCCATTATCCGAACAATCCATTACCCAGACACCGTGATCTGGCTGTGTTAAACCATTACATGTACTATTGGCCACAGAAGTTTCGTTCCTTTCATGGTGGGCGATTTGATGAATGTGGCAACATGGCGTTCTCCCCCTCTACACCCCCTCCCTCCTTCTCTCTCCCCAGATAGCTTCTAAGGTTTATGAAGCATGTTGTGAAGCATCTGAACGTCTGGAGTTTTCTGATGTTACTCGATATGATGGGCATGAATTATTAAGCTTGTCGCTAAGGAAAATTTGTCAGTTTAATGGCTGAATTCATTTTTGCAGGAGTTATTAGAATTTATAAATGTATCATACCATTATCACCAATTCATAGTGAGGTAATATATCAATTCTGGCATCATCCAAATACTAAAACGTCTGGTGTCACTGTTCCGACATTCTTCCAATGTTATTAACGGCTACACTCTTATAATCTGCTTAGGCCGACCAGTGCTACGAACAAGTTTATGAAATGTTCTTTATTCTCATCCATTCATTTATCTATACATTCATTTAAGTCGAAAGAGTAAGAGCAAGAGGTTTATAACAGGAAATATAGAATACACAAAGGTCTATGAAAGTGATATCCACATTAGAAACAATGAGTGGCAGCATCCAAGGGTGAACACAGTACACAAAGTATTATTTTAATAAAAATGAGACAAGATTCGCTGACAGAACAGTTACAACCAGATAATGAGATTGTGTCGATAGTATAGGTGATATGGCAGTCCTAGCACAATTTAGGGCTCAGCCATTAAATGCCTCATTACATCAGTACAAACTGTGTAATCTTTTGCCTTTCTTTCTTTCTACGTTTCTCTGTAGTA
>JAGKTI010003615.1:35292-56193 GCA_018397915.1 Birgus latro
TGTAGAGCAAGAGAACGAGAGCGAAAAGAGGAGGGGGGAGAGGGGAGAAAAAAAGAAGGAAGAGTGGGGTGAGAGAGGGGGGGGGGGGGCATAAAATAAAGCATACTCTTTTTACTCAAACAACAGTACTTGAAAGGGACAATGTTGTATGGTGGCACTGGTATGAATGGTGGGTGGAGCTGCTTAGTTACACAAATGACTCTCTTTTCTCTCCCTGTACCCCTAAAAGAGCATGATGGATTGCAAAAGAATGGTAACTCTGGCCTGCAGTCCATCAGGTTCATATTTACATGAGCTTGTGGTTACAACTACTACTAATACTACTACCTATAACAATGCTGACAGCATAAAAGATAGCAGCATAGAAAAGAGCACTGTAATCAAGTGTAAAATGCAAATGAAGTCATTATGAAGAGGGTGCTATATTCTCTTCACTCTAACTTGGCCTTAAAATGCCATCTCATCATCATCTCCAAGCCTTCTCTTTCCTGGGAACCTCAGGACAGGCAATAACCCTGACAGAAATGCCTCCAGACTACATCATCCTCACACACTTTTCTCACTCTCTCACCCAATCTTCTTTTTCTCTCACCAATAAAGGTATACTCCTCTTAGTTTGGCTTGGCCTAAAACTGCCATCCCTTCATCTTGAATTCTGAACTGCTATGTGAGTGTTGGGTGATGATATCCCACAGAGGATGTAAAAAAGCTGTTCAATACCAGTAATGGTTGTAAATTCATTTGTATCAGTTTCCCTCAAACTAAAGTGAAAACCTAGAACTAAAAATACTCCTAATGGAGAATAAATTTACATATAATTGTGTTCAACCATTCCACATACACTCTATTACAGCCATCATAAAAATATTAGCTTAATATATGAGAAGCCATTGAAATAACTGAACAAGTAGTTTTTTGTACTGTGTGCCTTACAGACTGGGAAAGAAATAGTGAATATACAGTACATTTAGTTACAAACAGAGTGGAGAAGTCATGCTGGCCAGTTATCATGGTAAATGGCATGGCCTCAACCACAGCAAGGCCATGACAACAGAGGCACTTACCATGCATTAACGAAAATCCATCCACAGGTAAATCCATCTTTTTTTTACATAAAAAAAGAAGCAAACTAGAAAACTCTACATGGTCCCATTACCATCCATCTACTATCTCCCACTGACCCTGGGAGGTAGTATGTTAGAGTGAAGTGTGGCTACAGAGCTTTGTGACTAGCCACACAATCATCACTCTCGGGCAGAAGGCCAAGTCCAGGCTGAGACTCATTTTTACAAGTCTTCTCATTCATTCATCATCCAATCCTATGTTGCCCCATGAGGAGCATAGGAGCCCTGGGCTAGGCAAGCTGGTCCTGACATTTTTGATGAGAGTGACCAGCCTCACTCATCCCTGAGTGGCATAACATGATCAATAAATCCCAACTATCCCTTGGATATAAACCTTCGCCAGCTCAATCCGACTGGAGCACCATACACTGTAATTACCCACTAAACTACCAGGTGCCAAAATTTGGTTACATAGTTACCAACCAGCATAGTAAATGGTTACCTGGTTGTACAGGAAACCATTTAGCTTGTCACTCAGTGTGTCACCCACAGGAACAAGGAAGAGGAAAGAATGAAGGACAGAAAGACACAAGAGGGAGTGTAAAGTCACCCTTAGGCAGAAGGATGAGCAAAGAATGAAGGAAAGAAAGGCAGAAGAGGATGGAAGGAAAGAAGGAAGGATGGAGGATAGGAAAGGGCAGACACTCGAGAGCTGCACTACATCGAGTGAGTGGATGGCGAGCGCCCCCACCTACCACCTTTTTTTTTCCCAACAATTAAACTCCTTATCTATTTTCCTCAAAAGCAGGATGGTGGACTGCAAGAAAATGGCAGCTTTAGCTGGCAGCCCATCAGGTTCATATTCAGATGAGCCTGAGGCCAGCAGCATAGTCAGTGGGGTGGTCAGAGTGGCACTGGCCAACCCTAAAATATGTCAAGCCACTCTAAACTTCAAAAGAAATACCCCTGAACCATTTTATGGTTATAATCAGGCTTTGCCACTCTTTGGTGGGCCCATTTTTTAAACCCTTGCTATGCCCCTGTCTGAGACCACAACACCATATAAACTGTGGATATGGGGAACCAATCATCAGTAAACTACTCACCTGGCGGAACATGACCTTGTTCATGGGGAAGGTGATGGTAATGTTGATAAAAGCGGCACCCCAACCACATACAAATTCCCGCGTGTTGTCAGCTACGGGAGTGTTACTGATGCTTGATGAGGTAGGCAGTGATTCCTCCATAGTGGTGAGCTGGGGCTGGTCAGGCTGGGATGGCAGGACACCAGCTAATGAAGGAGGCAGACCAACTCCTGCTTCCTGCCAAACCATGCTGAGCCCCTAATTATTATATATTAATACCTCATACCACAGGGCAGTGATACATGGGATGTTTAAGAGGATATGAGGTCTGTCCAAAAAGAAACCAAAAAGAAACCAGACTTTTTAAATAGTGAACCAACTAGGCGGCCTATTATGATCAAGATGGGAACAGTGTTTAGCAGTGACTATGAGCTTTAGTATAGCACTAGCTGCAACATGCCACATCACTTACGTTATCAAGGTACACACACTTCAGTTAACTTATGTTTAGTGCACTTGTCGATTTGTTGCAAGTTGAACAATGAAAGATCTTGAAGAGAAATGTGTTTGCATGAAATTCTGTTTCAAATTGCGAAAATCTTTTATGGAGAATTTTCACTGCAACTGGCTCATGGGAAGGACTGTTGGAAGCATATGCAATGTCACAAGTGCTTCCAGTGGTTCAAATTGGGAAGAACATCCACCAAAGTGGATCCCAAATCTGGACAGCCTTTCACGTCATGAGACAATGATCACACTGAGAAAGTGCAAGCTGTGATCCATAAAGATCATCGCCTGACTGTCCAGGAAGTTTTTGAAGAAGTACGCATCTGTAAAAATTCATGCCGCAAAATTTTAACGGAAAGACTGAAGGTGCACCATGTTGCCATAAAATTTGTGCCATGTCGCTGACAGATGACCAAAGAGAGAACTGTGTCACAGTCAGCTGGAGCTGTTTGTTTGAATGCTGATGAAAACTTTCTGAAAAATATCATAACAGGTGATGAAACGTGAGTATACAGCTACAATGCTGAAACAAAACACCAGTTGTCGCAGCAGGTTGGAACATTGTCACCGTGACCAAAAAAAGCACGTAAAAGTCACTCAAATGTGAAGGTAAAGTTGACTGTCCTTTTTATACTGGAAGGGTGTCATTCATCATGAATTTGCTCCACATGGTTAGGTAGTCGATAAAGAGTTTTATTTGGATGTCCTGAAGCATTTGAGGGAGGCAGTGAGAAGAAAAAGGCCTGAGATGAGGGCAAACAAAACCAGGATGCTGCATCATGACAATGCACCTGCTCACACGTCACTCCTTTTCTGTGACTTTTTGGTGAAGCACGAGATGACTATCATCCTCCAGCTGCCATACTCTCCAGAATTGGTCCCTGTGGACTTATTTATTCCCCAAAAATTGAAATCCACCCTGAAAGGTTGCTGATTTCAGATGATAGAAGAAAATTCGTGAAGTGCACTGAACACACATTCACTCGTGTGTCCCCCATTGACTAAGTGATGTGGTGTGATGCAACTAACATAAGACTAAAGCTCAAATCTGCCGGTACATTGTGTGTGTTCACACTGCGATCATGTTAAGCCAGCTAGTTGGTACGTTGTTTAAAAAGTTTGATATCTTCTTGGTCAGACTTTGTCGAGTGAGACTGGAATGAAATGACATGAGAATCCACTGATGGATATGTGGAGAATAACTGGATGATGGGTTATCCTCAGAAAAACTTTGATGATGGCTAAGAATGGAAACAATCAAGAAAAAAGTACAGAATAATGAGATGGTCTGCATATCCTGCGTGGATGAACCAGGGTAGCTGGGTGAGGAGGAGTAGAGAGGTACTCGAGTGTCGAAAGAGAGTTAGACAAAGGAGGACACATGACGTCGTGGTGTGTGCTGACCTCAGATCAAGAGGTATTACAAGAGAGCTGGCAAAAAAGGGGGCAAGGTATGGGAATGCTATCAAGTGAACCTGTCTCACCCAATCTACAAGGAAAACAGACATAAAACCATAACTGATGATGGTGATTAAGACTCTGATGATCGTGATGATGATGATAATGCTGTACACATCCCTAAAAACTACAATATTAAATGAGCATTGCTCTAAGTGAGGGTTATGTTTCAGCAGGAAAAATTATTTTCATACATGTGAAAAATCACATCCAAGAGAGCAGATAAACATCAAAATATGATGAGTGTGCTTGGGTGTATGTAAACCATATGTACTAAAGTTAATAAACTGTTTAAAGAAATGAAATTATATATGTACTGAGACAAACGCTACTGAGTCATGAGAACCATGACCTTTACTGCCTACCTGATCACTTAGTAATGAACAATGATGTATTATATGAAAACTGGTCATGGGTGATGAAAGTGCTGGAAATGGACACCTTTATACAGTGGTACTGATACAATGGATATATACAAGTGGATGTGGATGTGATAGGAAGCATTAGGAGAAACACACTCAGGTGGATTGGCAATGGAGAGGATGGAGACCCAGAGACTGATGAGGAGAGTGTATGTGAGTGAGGTGGAGGGGGGGAGAGGGAGGGGGAGGCAAAGGATGAGATAGGGGGATGAAGTGGAGAGGTATATGAGAGAGGGGGGTGTGAGCTGGGAGCAGGGCAGTGAAATGGAAGGAGACAGGGCGACATGGAAGCGATCTGTTTGTGTCCACCCCTTACGGGATTAAGATATCTAGAAATAGATAGAAAGATAGATAGACTGATTCAAATGTCCATCAGCTCCCTCCCCATACCCAAAGAGGAGGATGGCTGACTGCTAGAAAAGGGCAGCTTCTGTCTGCAGTCCCCTGGGTTCACATTCCAAAGAGCCTTGGGCAAAAACAATAAACAACATGCTGAAGAATATGTTAAGTGAAAGGGTATTTGTTCATTAACAGCTCATATATAAAGGCTCTAACATGCTTGTATGTGTTGGCCCTGATTACCTAACTGCGATTCTCTACGCAGGCCAATCTCTGGCAGCCTCTCATTTCAGTCCCTTATTCCTGACATCACACATTATGATCTCATCCCAAGACTCTTTCAGTATAAAATGGGAAATAACTATACAGTTCTCTCACAGTTTGCCACATGTCCATATCATCAAGTCTACCTAGATGCATCATTCACAAATGCTGCATTGTTCACTGAAGAAAAATCAGTCCCTTCAGCCCAATGACATTTTTTTTTTTTTACTGTATTCTTGCTATCAACATCATCCATACCCCTTTTCCTACCTAGGAATCAGGGGGAGGTAGAGTGATGATTAAATCACTCAACTTGAGCGATTTTCTGCTATGGCTATGTTAAAAATAACCTTCGGGTACTGCACCTATCCAATACGAGAGATCTCTCCTAAGCTAAATAAAAGCATCCAAAAGAAGAAGAATCAGTAAAATATAATATAATGGAGAGTAGGGGTTAAACTGAGTATATAATTAATTTCACTTCAGTACAGGGAAACATATATACAATACCAAGACTACTGCCTTGCCCAGCTTCCTGCAGTCCACTGGATTCAAATCCAGATGACCCTGGGGTTGCATCACCAACAACAACTCCACTCCAATGTTACTAACCATCACTGCAGTAGTAGTATCTTCAGTCTCCAGTTGTATCTACCTCATTCTGTTCTGAATATAAAGGGAGGAAGTGTGTTACTATACTTACTAAAGTCAACTTACTCTAAACTGACAAAGATCCCTGATTCCTTTCAACTCAGATGATAGACAATTACAGCTGGACTTGAAGGTCAATTTGAATAATGACCACGGAAACTCATTCCTACCTCTTTACTGTACAGTACTGTGGTTCATAAAATTTCATGCAACTAGGATTCAGCACTCAAGCAGTAGGAGGGGCCCAGTTCTATCAGATGAAAACAAACTGACCATAATACTACAGTAAACCCTTGATAAGCCGAACTTTTAGAAGCCGGAATCTTCAGTTAGCCGAACTCAGGCCGAGACCACGTATGAAAGTAGGCCGAAATGCAAAAGTAGGGGGAGAAATGGCGCCAAGCTGACTCGTGGCGCCAGTCTGCTGCTTGCTTTTGGAGACGGTAGTTGCGCCATTCTTACTGTCATTTAGTGCTGAACAGTGCTTTCCTTTTGCCTTCTGCCTTGCCATGGAAGGTTCATAGCTTAAAAGAAGTGATCCTGGCACCTCTAGTCGTAAAGGAATGAAGCTAAAAAAAAAAATGTGCGCGTGTGAGTGTAGTGATCATGATTAAAGTTCAGTACTATTATTACTGAAAGTGTTACATTGTAGTCTATTACAGTGATTACATTTAAGTTTAGTTCTTAATATAGAGTGAAATAAATACAGGGTACTGTTTAGAAGTTACGTTAAAGTATGAACTAACCCACCTCCACCACCTCCGTCTCCAAAACAAAACAAACTGCCGAACTTCGAAGAATCTACTGCTTCTAACGAACGGTGTTACATTGCAGTCTATTACAGTGATTACATTTAAGTTTAGTTCTTAATATAGAGTGAAATAAATACTGGGTACTGTTTAGAATTTACGTTACAGTATGAACTCAACCACCTCCACCAACTCTGTCTCCAAAACAAAACAAACTACCAAAGAATCTACTACTTCTAACGGAAGGTGTTACACTGCAGTCTATTATAGTGATTACATTTAAGTTTAGTTCTTAATATAGAGTGAAATAAATACTGGGTACTTTTTAGAATTTACGTTCAAGTGTGAACTCCACCACCTCCGTCTCCAAAACAAAACAAACTGCCGACGATCTTCTGCCTCTGACGAAAGGCAAATTATGTGCACTGAATTCTTTCTTTTTTCTTTCTTTATTAATTTATACACTGTATATGCTCCTTACTTTAGTGTTAAGAAGACAAGTAATAAGTATTGTTACTGCAATTTGGGGGGGTGAAAATCCATCTCCAACACACGTTACCGACAGTCGGTACTGCCTCTGTGAATGATTTTCTACCAATTAACCACTTCAGTACTGTGACGTCTATTTCTACTTTACTTACGCTTCCTCCAGCCGATTTTATGGCACTCAGGACTGGACTCACATACTGAAGGGGCTAACGAAGGCTGTACCAACCCCGTGCACTCCCACAGATCCAACCTACACTGACTAAAATTGTCTGGTGGCAGCAAGAACAAAATGAAAATACACCCAGCACTGAAGGGGCTAAATGTATATTAAATGCACTATATTGTTTTTTGTCATAACTAATTTATTTATATATGCTTCTTTAATTTAGTGTTGAGAGGACAAGCAATAGGTATTGTCTTGGCAATTTTGGGGGGTGATAATTCGGTAATTTAGTAATTTTGGGGGGTGAAAATTCGGTAAGCCGGAAAATTCGGTAATTCGAACCAGGGTAGAGCCCCATATAGTTCGGCTTATCAAGGGTTTACTGTATATATAACAGCACTAAGAAACAATACAGTAGCTATCTGAAAATAATAACCATGGTAATTATCCAGAACAATATTGCTCCTATCAAAAAAAAAAAAAAAAAAAAAAAAAAAAAAAAAAAAAAAAAAAAAAAATCTTATAGAAGAAACAGTATTGTCTGTAACAGTCTGAAGGAAAAACACTACAGGCAGAGACAGGGCTCAAGATTTATTCGACATTTTGCTTGTCTATGCCTATATTGTTTTTCCTTCAAAAACCCATCTCCCTCAAAAGTGTACTTATAACAATGATGCCAAAATGGTCAGTTATCATCATGCTGTTACCACTATAGCCCAACAAATACTGTAATTCTCAGCAGAAATTATCCCAAGAAATGAACAAGCCTGCAGCTAAATACTGTACTATGTTCAGATTGGAGCAGCTGTGTCCGAAATGGTAAGTTTACCTTACTAATATAAATTGGGGTACGTTGCATGGCTTTTTTTTTGCACACTGTTGGTTGATATTTAATCTACCCTATCCTCACAAAACTTAGAAGGGATGTGTTGGTACCCCCCCAATTCTGTTCTGAAAAAACACTCACACACACACACACACACACACACACACACACACACACATGTATGATAGTGAAAAAAGAGAGGGACATGGCATGGAAAAAATGGAGAAAGAGAGGTAATAACAGAACAAAGGAAGAATATAAAAGAATATAAAAGAACTTGGCTGCCAAGCGCAGGGCTAGAAGAGAGGTATACAGGGCGAAGTCTGAGTCACAGAGACTTTTACTTGATAATCTAAATCATGGAGAAAGAAAAAATATGATTTTTAGGGTGGCAAATCAGGTGAAGAGGGATAATCGGGACATTGTAGGCGAGCAGTGTGTGAAGAATGATGATGGAAGGGTGATGGTGAACAGTGAGGATATTAAAGATGAATGGAGAGAGCATTATAGCCAGTTGTTGAATGAGGAGTTTGATTGGGACAGAGAAAGTTTGGAGCCAGCTGATCCAGTGTTTGGCCCTTGGCCTTTGATTGACGCTGCTACTGTGAGTCAGGCAATAGGCAGGATGCGGGTGGGGAAGGCGGCAGGTGTGTCTGGGTTGACTGCCGAAATGTTGAAGGTCTCAGGAGATACTGGGGTGAGGTTAGTCACTGACCTGATAAACAGGATTATATATGAGTGTGTTGTCCCAGATGATTGGCTGAAGAGTGTAATTGTAAATGTGTACAAAGGAAAGGGTGATGCCCTGGAAAGGGGAAATTACAAACGTATAAAGCTCTTAGATCAGATAATTAAAGTAATGCAGAGAGTTCTAGAAGGTATGATTAGAGAAAGAGTGAATATCGATGAGATGCAGTTTGGGTTTATGCCAGGCAGGGGGACCACTGATACCATATTCATTGTTCGACAGCTTCAGGAAAAATATATTGGAAAGAAAAGGGAATTGTGTTTTTTGTTGATTTGGAAAAGGCCTTTGACAGAGTCCCTAGAGAGGTGGTGAAGTGGGCAATGAGAAAGCTAGGGTTGGAAGAGTGGTTGGTTAGGGTGGTTATGGCCATGTACATGGGTGCTCGCACTCAGGTAAGAGTGAATGGAGCTTTGAGTGATGAGTTTTCCGTGAATATTGGTGTGCATCAGGGGTCAGTTTTGAGTCCCTTGTTGTTTATCATGGTGCCTGAAGCCCTCTCACGTGACTTCAGAGATGGACTCCCATGGGAGATGTTGTATGCTGATGATTTGGTGTTGATTGCAAAGAATGAAAAGGAGGCAGAGGAAAGATTTAAGAAGTGGAGAGATGGTATGGGGTACAAGGGCTTAAGGGTAAATGCAGATAAAACAAAAGTGATGATATCTAGGGTCGGTGGTGGTACAATCAGAGGAGAGAGAGAGTGGCCATGTGCAGTTTGCCACAAGGGTGTGGGAAGTAATTCCATCTTGTGTAGTGTTTGTGATAAATGGGTGCACAAGAGATGTAGTGGTATTAGAGGTAGACTGCGAGATGATGCTGATTTCATGTGTGTGCCGTGTCGGGGAGAGCAGGTGGAGATTGTTAGGCGTGAGAGGGTTGAACTCGCAGATGAGTCTCTTGAGTGTGTGGAGGAGTTTCGTTATTTGGGAGACATGTTATGTGCCGGAGGTGGGGCTGGAGTTAGCTCGGTTGCTAGGGTGAGAAGTGGTTGGAAGAAGTTCAGGGAGCTGTTGCCTCTCCTGACATTGAGAGGACTCTCCTTACGTGCTAAGGGGTCTTTGTATGCAGCATGTGTTAGGAGTGTGATGCTGTTTGGTAGTGAGACCTGGGCAGTAAAGGAAGAGGATATTCGCAGGTTTAAACGTACAGAAATGACAATGATTAGGTGGATGTGCAGTGCGTCCCTGCGTGCAAGGCCTGGGGGGGCTGGGTTTACGATGGAAGAGTTGAGAGGTAGGATGGGACTGGAGTGTATTGGTGTTGTGATGAGGAGANTGGGTGCACAAGAGATGTAGTGGTATTAGAGGTAGACTGCGAGATGATGCTGATTTCATGTGTGTGCCGTGTCGGGGAGAGCAGGTGGAGATTGTTAGGCGTGAGAGGGTTGAACTCGCAGATGAGTCTCTTGAGTGTGTGGAGGAGTTTCGTTATTTGGGAGACATGTTATGTGCCGGAGGTGGGGCTGGAGTTAGCTCGGCTGCTAGGGTGAGAAGTGGTTGGAAGAAGTTCAGGGAGCTGTTGCCTCTCCTGACATTGAGAGGACTCTCCTTACGTGCTAAGGGGTCTTTGTATGCAGCATGTGTTAGGAGTGTGATGCTGTTTGGTAGTGAGACCTGGGCAGTAAAGGAAGAGGATATTCGCAGGTTTAAACGTAGAGAAATGACAATGATTAGGTGGATGTGCAGTGCGTCCGTGCCTGCAAGGCCTGGGGGGGCTGGGTTTACGATGGAAGAGTTGAGAGGTAGGATGGGACTGGGGTGTATTGGTGTTGTGATGAGGAGAGGTAGGCTGAGGTGGTTTGAACATGTGGAGAGGATGGGGGATGATAACTGGGTACAGAGGGTGAGAGGTGTTAATATTGGGGGAGGGGTTGGGAGGGGTAGACCAAGAAAGACATGGGACGAGGTCATTAAGTGTGACTTAAGGGTTAAGGGACTGAACAGGGAAGCTGCCAGGGATTGAGCAGCGTGGATAGCCGCCATTAGGTGACCAAGGCCAATGCATGCAAGCATGTTGAAGTCTTCAAAAACGAAACGAAACGGAACGAAACGGAACGATTACATAGAGAGGAAGAAAGGAACTTTGAAAAAAGTATAATTGATAAATGTAAGGATGAACCCAAATTGTTTTATAGATTTGTCAATGGCAAATTGAAACAAAAGGAAGGAATCACAAACTGAAAGTAGAAGAAGGGGTCTATAAAGATGCAGCAATGCAAGCTGAAATAATGAACAAATGTTTCTGATTGGTTTTTACTAACGAAATGGAGTTTGTGCAGGGGGAAGGAGTGACTAGAAATGTAGTGATAAAATATATAAAAGTGGAAGTGCAGGAAGTGTATAAATTACTGGAAACTCAAGATGTAAGAAAAGCCCCAGGACCGGATGGAATTTTTAATTGGGTACTGAAGGAATGCAGAGAACAACTAGCAGACAAGATTCACAGTTTAACTGTGTGTTCTCTGGAAGAAGGGAAAGTGCCTCGGGAGTGGAAGAGGGCAAATGTGATACCAATTTATAAAGGAGGAAACAAGGAAGAACCCCTGAACTATAGACCAATGTCCCTAACCAGCATGGTCGCAAAAGTGTGCGAGAGGATCCTGAAAGATAGCTGGATAAAAAATCTGGAAGAGATGAATATTTTGATTGAAAGTCAGTTTGGATTCAGAAGAGGATGGTCATGTGTTTCCAACTTATTGAGCTTTTACTTAAGAGTGACTGACGTGCTACAGGAGAGAAACGGTTGGGTGGATTGTGTGTATTTAGATTTGGAGAAGGCCTTAGACAAGGTATCCCACAAGAGACTAATGTGGAAATTAGAGCATATAGGAGGACTGAAAGGAAACCTCCTGGAATGGATGACAGACTTTTTGAAAGACAGTCAAATGAGGACAGTAATAAAGGACAGGACATCTGGATGGAGGGAAGTAACAAGTGGTGTCCCACATGGCTCGGTGTCGGCGCCAGTAATGTTCCTAATTTACGTAAAAGATATGGTAGATGGAGTGAACAGTTAGGTAAGTCTGTTTGCTGATGATGCAATGATCTTGAGGAAGGTAGAGGTTGAGGAGGACTGTAAAATGCTGCAGGAGGATCTGGATAGGATAGATGATTGGAGCTCGATGGGAAATGAATGTAAAATATTGGAAATGGGTAAAGGTACCAAGAGGCCATCACTGAATTATTTGATGGGTAATGAACCAATAACAAAAGTGAGAGAAGAGAAAGATTTGGGAGTGCTGGTCCAGGAGAGTTTGTCACCTGAAAAACAAATTAACAAGATAGTTAAGAGACATATAACATCTTGACCAACATAAGAGTAGCATTTCATTACATGAATGAGATGATGAAAAAATTGACAGAGGCCATGATCTGCCCCAGGTTACAATATGCAGCGGTAGTGTGGTCCCTACACAAAAAGAAAGATATAAATAAGATTGAGCGAATACAAAGAACAGCAACCAAGATGGTCCCCAGTCTGGCAGATCTGTCATAGAGAGAGAGGCTGGAAAGGCTGGATTTGCCTCCCTTAGAAGAAAGGAGTGAGAGGGGCAACATGATTGCAGTGTTCAGGACCATGATGGGAGCAGATAAAATTGAGAGAGAAGATCTGTTTGTATAGGATAAGAGAGCAACAAGAGGACATGGACTGAAACCGAAGAAGCCAAGTTGCTTGAAGGATATCAAGAAATGTAGTTTTCCTTATAGATGCATAGACCTGTTGAATTGACGGGACAAAGAGATCGTCCAGTCTAAATACTTAAGTGAGTTTAAAGCAAAATCTGGCTTGCTGAGAAAAAGAGACAGAATCCCATGAGCGTAGCTCATTTCCTGTATATCACAATTAGGTAAATACACACACACACACACACACACACACACACACACACACACAGTCATTACATAAGAGGCAGCCACTGCTATCTGGAGTGTTCCCAGGTGGTGGACAGGGGAATGTCTCACAGACATGTGAGGTACCAAGATGGTGCAGACCATGGACCATGGGACCCCCACAGATATATAGGGCTCCACCAAATATAATGAATAAAGTGGCACAAAATTTACAACTCACCAGACACTATGTGACGATGGTGAGATTCTTTTGCCACAATCCACCCATCCAAGCATGAATTTTACTGGTAATGAATATTCAGAGATTCCTGCAAGATCATCGTTAAATAGAGGTCCAATCACATTGCCTCCTGGTTTGGGCAGTATCCCACCGAATGCAAGTAGGCATTGTGTCAGCAAATCAAAGGCCAGGATATTAAGCAGTCTGAAATCCATGAAAATCTACACATACAACATAAGAAGCCTCACAGAAGAATACAAACTTGATACTTTGATGAAAGAACTAGAAAACATTAGCTAAGACATTATAGATCTGAGCTACATCAAAAAAATAAATAAATAAAACGTTTCATTTTTGAAGGCTCCAACATGCTTGCATGCGTCGGCCTTGGTCACCTAATGGCGGCTCTCCACGCTGCTCGATCCCTGGCAGCCTCCCTGTTCAGTCCCTCAACCCTTAAGTCACACTTAATGACCTCGTCCCATGTCTTTCTCGGTCTACCCCTCCCAACCCCTCCCTCAATATTAACACCTCTCACCCTCTGTACCCAATTATCATCCCCCATCCTCTCCACATGTCCAAACCACCTCAGCCTACATCTCCTCATCACAACACCAATACATTCCAGTCCCATCCTACCTCTCAACTCTTCCATCATAAACCCAGCCCCCCCCAGGCCTTGCAGGCACGGACGCACTGCACATCCACCTAATCATTGTCATTTCTGTACGTTTAAACCTGCGAATATCCTCTTCCTTTACTGCCCAGGTCTCACTACCAAACAGCGTCACACTCCTAACACATGCTGCATACAACGACCTCTTAGCACGTAAGGAGAGTCCTCTCAATGTCAGGAGAGGCAACAGCTCCCTGAACTTCTTCCAACCACTTCTCACCCTAGCAACCGAGCTAACTCCAGCCCCATCTCCGGCACATAACATGTCTCCCAAATAACGAAACTCCTCCACACACTCAAGAGACTCACCTGCAAGTTCAACCCTCTCACTCCTAACAATCTCCACCTGCTCTCCCCGACATGCCGCACACATGAAATCAGCATCATCTCGCAGTCTATCTCTAATACCAGTACATCTCTTGTGCACCCACTTATCACAAACACTACACAAGATGGAATTGCTTCCCACACCCTTGTGGCAAACTGCACTTGGCCACTCTCCCTCTTTTCTGATTGTACCGCCACCAACCCTAGATATCATCACTTTTGTTTTATCTGCATTCACCCTCAAGCCCTTGTGCCCCATACCATCTCTCCACTTCTTAAATCTTTCCTCCGCCTCCTTTTCATTCTCCGCAATCAACACCAAATCATCAGCATACAACATCTCCCATGGGAGTCCATCTCTGAAGTCACGTGAGAGGGCTTCAAGCACCATGATAAACAACAAGGGACTCAAAACTGACCCTTGATGCACACCAACATTCACGGAAAACTCATCACTCAAAGCTCCATTCACTCTTACCTGGGTGCGAGCACCCATGTACATGGCCATCACCACCCTAACCAGCCACTCTTCCAACCCTAGCTTTCTCATTGCCCACTTCACCACCTCTCTAGGGACTCTGTCAAAGGCCTTTTCCAAATCAACAAAAACAAAATACAATTCCCTTTTCTTTCCAAAACTGTATATTTTTCCTGAAGCTGTCGAACAATGAATATGGCATCAGTGGTCCCCCTGCCTGGCATAAACCCAAACTGCATCTCATCTATATTCACTCTTTCTCTAATCATACCTTCTAAAACTCTCTCCATTACTTTCATTATCTGATCTAAAAGCTTTATACGTTTGTAATTTCCCCTTTCCAGGGCATCACCCATTCCCTTGTACACATTTACAATTACACTCCTCAGCCAATCATCTGGGACAACACACTCATATATAATCCTATTTATCAGGTCAGTGACTAACCTCACCCCAGTATCTCCTGAGGCCTTCAACATTTCGGCAGTCAACCCAGACACACCTGCCGCCTTCCCCACCCGCATCCTGCCTATTGCCTGACTCACAGTAGCAGCGTCAATCAAAGGCCAAGGGCCAAACACTGGATCAGCGGGCTCCAAACCTTCTCTATCCCAATCAAACTCCTCATTCAACAATCGGCTATAATGCTCTCTCCATGCATCTTTAATATCTTCACTGTTCACCATCACCCTTCCATCATCATTCTTCACACACTGCTCACCTACAATGTCCCGAATATTCCTCTTCACCTGATTTGCCACCCTAAAAATCATATTTTTCCTTTCTCCATGATTTAGGTTATCAAGTAAAAGTCTCTGTGACTCAGACTTCGCCCTGTATACTTCTTTTCTAGCCCTGCGCTTGCCAGCCAAGTACTCTTCCCTGTTGCCACCATTCTTCCATTCCCGGAAAAGCCTTCTTTTCTCCTTAACTGCAGCTTCTACACCCTCATCCCACCACCAAGTTACTTTATGTCTTGGTGGGCCTCTTGTCCAACCGCATATTGTATCAGTAACTCTCAAGAGGATGTTCTTAAGGGCTCTATACTGCTCATTAATGCCTCTATCTATGGCTTCCTGTTCAGCCACCACTCTCCTCATCTCACTATAAAAGGCATCCCTTACTGATTGGTTTCCCAGCTTCCATGTTTTCCTCCTAGGTACATATGTCCTCCTTCTCATCACTCGATCCTTAAGCACCATGTCACAAATCAACAGTTTGTGCTGCTGCACACACTCCTCGCTTCCTATAACTTTAACATCCCTCACTAATTGGGGGAGGGGTTGGGAGGGGTAGACCGAGAAAGACATGGGACGAGGTCATTATTATTATTATTTTTTTTTTTTATGTGTCCGACTCTGGGCATAGGCTTTACAGCCTGCTATCCATCCTCCTACATACCATACATGTCACCACTTCGGCGCTAACACCCACCGTCCATATTGAATACATGCTAGGGCTGTCTCATACAGGACTGGTGTATTGGTATTAGCGGGGTTATTTTTACGACATGTCGGCGGGTCTTCTGGTAGATCAGTAAAGCCTAATTTAATGAAATTCAAATCCTTAAACTATTCCCTGCCCCAGCGAGGATTCGAACCTGGGTCCCTCGGGACTGCAAGCCAACTCTCTACCAATCGAGCTACCGCCTCCCCTTAAGGGTTAAGGGACTGAATAGGGAGGCTGCCAGAGCTCGAGCAGCGTGGAGAGCTGCCATTAGGGGACCAAGGCCGACACATGCAAGCATGTTGGAGCCTTCAAAAACAAAAACGAAAACTAATCTCCTATCAACCCTCCTGACCAGAAAATAATCTATCTGACTACTAATTCCCCCGGACTCATACGTAATCAACCGGCTGATTCTTTCCCTAAAATGTGTGTTGCACACAATCATGTCCATAGCCTCCCCAAACTCGAGTATTCTTTCCCCTTCCGCATTCCTCACACCATGCACACATCCTCCATGGACTCCTTCATAACCTTGAGCTGCTTCACCCACATGACCATTTAAATCCCCTCCCAGAACCACTACCTCATCATCACCCATACCACTCACTACATGTATTAAATCATCCCAAAATCTATCCTTCTCTGCGTCATCCAATCCCACCTGTGGAGCATATGCCGATATAACTGAAACCAACCTCTGCCAGACCAAAATTTTCACTACTAATATCCTATTGCTTACTCTCATAACATTCATAAATAAAAAATAATAATAATAATAATAATCTATCTATCTATTGCCAGACGCCTCAATCCTGCAGGGGGTGGCCACAAACAAATCGCCTCCATGTCGCTCTGTCCCCCGCCATTTCACTACCCTGCTCCAATCTCACACACCCCTCTCTCATATACCTCTCCACTCCATCCCTCCATCTCATCCTCGGCCTCTCGCCCCCTCCACCTCACTCACATACACTCTCCTCATCAGTCTTTCACTCTCCATCCTCTCCGCACGCCCAAACCACCTTAACGTGTTTCTCCTAACACTTCCTATCACGTCCACAACCACATCACAACGCTCCTTCACTGCCTCATTTGTTAGACTGTCTCTCCATGTGACTCCACACGCACCTCTCAAATAAAAATAATAATAATAATAATTACCATTATTCAGCTCCGAGGCAGCAACCACCAATTTCACTACAAAGGAAAGCAAAATGAATGAGTTAGTAGAGTATGATTTCTAATTAACAGAAATCTAGAGTATGATTTCTAATTAACAGAAATCTTGAAGAGAACATTGTTCAATTCAGCAGTGAGTCCAATTGACTAGCACAAATTGTTATAACGCTGTAGAAAGGATGAACCCTGAAAGTAATACAAGTGGTGGCTCAATCGGTAGAGAGGTGGCCTGCAGTCCTAATGGACCCAGGTTCAAATCCCAGCTGGGGCAGGGAACAGTTAAGGAATTGAATTTCATTAAAACCAGGCATTACTGATCTACCAGAAGACCTCCCAACATGTAGTAAAAATACCCCCACTAATACCAATACACCAGTCCTCTATGAGACAGCCCTAGCTTGTATTCAATGCGGAAGGTGGGTGTTAGCGCCGAAGTGGTGACATGTAGAGGTGTATGGTATGTAGGAGGACTGCTGGGCCTTGATAGCAGGCTGTGAAGCCTATCTCCAGAGTCGGACACATAAAAAATATATACTGTATATGTATATATATATATATATATATATATATATATGCAANATATACAGGGTGTAACGCGACGTATGACAAAAACTTACACCAATGATCTATCATGTAATTCTGAGTATATTTTGTTCTATAAACATATACTCTTTGTGACCCCAGTTCAGTACCCAGCATTAGGCTGTTTGAGTGTAAAAATTTCATGGGTTCCAGGTGTCATAGGGTAGGAGCTTCGCAGGGCGACGGAAGACGAGTATTATTAGCTTATTCTGTACTGCACATGAAAATTCCAAATCCTATCAGTACAAACGGGTTTGAAGAAGATACTTTACGTAGTCTGTTGATTGTTTAACATAAAGTCATGAATTTCTCCAATTCTTTTGCACAAATTGACTGTAATTAAGGATTAAATTCAAATTTTATGGATTGCAAGGGAGTACGGATGGAGGAGAGGCTGGTGTATTGTTGCCAGTTATGTAATGTTTGGCTTGTGGGCTATTGCTACCAGAATTATCATAACACCCACAGCTCATTTAATGAAACAACATTATTGTAAAGTGAGATTAGCGTCACTTTAAGTCAGGAAGAGTATTATTTATTAAAATCTTTTATGCTGCAAGTAAATGTGGCGCCACTGGGTATCTCCACCTGTATTCTCTGGCTGTAGCACTGGCATTACCATCCCAGAATACGTAAAAATAGACGATATCTGCATATTCCTCATTTCTGTACGTACGTGGCATGCTGTTTCATGAACAAGTGAAGCTGAAACCAGTGAACAACTGAATGCGGAGAATAGTATTTGAAGTGTGTGCCTCGCCTGCAAATTTTCCCGTTCAAATGACACCATGACGCAAGGCCGCCAAGTCCTTATCATCAATCTCGCTAGTGTAGCCCTGAAAACTTGCTAAAATGTCGCTAGATAGTCTATCTATCTATCTATTGCCAGACGCCTCAATCCCGAACGGGGTGGCCACAAACAAATCGCCTCCATGTCACTCTGTCCCCTGCCATTTCACTACCACGCTCCCAACTCACACCCCCCTCTCTCATATACCTCTCCACTCCATCCCTCCATCTCATCCTCGGCCTCCCCCTCCCTCTCGCCCCCTCCACCTCACTCACATACACTCTCCTCGTCAATCTCTCACTCTCCATCCTCTCCACATGCCCAAACCACCTTAACGTGTTTCTTCTAACGCTTCCCATCACGTCCTCAAGCACACCACAACGCTCCTTCACTTCCTCATTTGTTAGTCTGTCTCTCCATGTGACTCCACATGCTCCTCTCAAATAACTCATTTCCACTGCTCTCACTCTTGACTTCTGTCCTTCCAACAGGGTCCAAGCTTCACTTCCATATGTCAGAGTTGGTATCACAATACTGTCATGTAACAACTTTTTCACTTCCATGCACACCTCCCTGTTTCTTATCACTGCTTTCAATGAACCAGCAACCTTCCTTCCCTGCTGTACCCTTTCGAGCACTTCACCCTCCAGACTACCATCCTTACTCATCACACTGCTAGATAGTAAACACTGCAAAATATCGCTAGAAAAGACGATTAATCACTAGAATATCACCTAATAATGGCAAAAATATCCAGAATGTAGCTAGATATCATGTTGCCAGATGTTAAATCGTGACGCTAGGTAGAAGCAAAAAATAGGTCTAGATGCAAAGTCATTAAATTGGCAACCCTGCGTCACCTCCATATGAAAGCAATGGTGCCACGTGTACTTGCAGCAGAAAAATTGTAATAAATAATAGCATTACTCCTGACTTAAAGTGACGCTAGTCATGCATTACAATAATGTTTTTTCACCGAATGAACTGTGGGTGTTATGATAATGCTGGTAGCAATAGCCTACAAACCAAACATTACATAACTGGCACAATACACCAGCCTCTCCTCCCTCCGTACTCCCTTGCAATCCATAAAATTTGAATTTAATCCTCATTTACAGCTGATTTGTGCAAAAGAATTGCAGGAATGCATGACTTTATGTTAAAGAATCAACAGACTACGTAAAGTATCTTCTTCAAATTCGTTTGTAGTGATAGGATATGGGATTTTCATGTGCAGTACAGAATACGCTAATAATACTCGTCTCCCGTCACCCTGCGAAGCTCCTACCCTATGACACCTGTAACCCACGAAATTTTTACACTCAAACAGCCTAATGCTGGGTACTGAACTGAGGTCACAAAGAGTATATGTTTATAGAACAAAATATACTCAGAATTACATGATAGATCATTGGTGTAAGTTTTTGTCATACGTCTCGTTACACCCTGTATATACAGTTGGCGCGGAAAGTATTGACGTTTTTTTGCCGACGTCATTCTTCTTCGCGTTAAGTGAAGTAGGGTCAATACTACCCTCCCCTGTGATGCGAAATGAGCTGACGCTTTTTCAACGGGAGCTGGCAACCCTGCTTGATAGGTTTGGCACCACAGGAGTAGGCTCAGTAATGTTTGGGCAGCCACAGGAGGAGGATTGTCTCTGTGTGTGATGCACCACAAGGGCATGTTTTGACTCAAATAACACAGTTATTTGGTTACCTACCACATTCTCATCATGCCTAATGTAACCACAAGCAAGGACAAACGTGTGGAAGTGATTACTTTATACAAAGCTGGCCACAAACTCCCATTTATTGCAAATCAGATGGTGTTAGACTGATGACAGTGCAGAGACTGGTGAAGCAGTTCAAGGACAGTGGGGAGGCCATTCCTCCCATTCCACTTCCCAAGCCTGGGAGACCTCGTAAGACAACCTTCAGGATCCGTCAGCTGATCTCAAGGCAAGTAAGCAAGGATCCAAGGCTAACAGCACGGGATTTAAAAGAAAAGAACCCACAGTTGCTGGCAGATGTGTCTGTCAGAAGTGTGCAGCAGCTGTTGCATGACGATCTGGGCTAAAGGAGTTTTTGTGCTCGTAAAAAACCACTGCTAACTGCACTTCAGAAGAAAAAGAGAGTAAATTTTTGTAAGAAATATCTTGCCTGGAGTGAGGGGCAATGGAAAACTGAGCTTTGGAGTGATGAGTCAACATTTACTGTCAATGGTACCCCTTCATCACAAGTGTACTGCAAACCAGGCAGTGACCCCCTGGATCCTAAGTACACTTCCAAGTTTGTTAAATACCCAGCCTCACTCATGGCTTGGGGCTGCTTTACATATTATGGTGTTGGTAGGTTGGTAATTCTACCTGCAAATGAAAAAGTGAACCAGAACAATTATTTGGAGCTCTTATGTGATGTTTTAAGTGACTCTTTTGATAAAACCAAAGCAAGAGTATTTATGCAAGATTCTGCCCCTGCACATGTTGCAAAGTCAGTGAAACAGTGGCTAACAGACTGTGAGGTTCCCTTTATTCGAGATTGGCCCGGAAACAGCCCAGATATCAATCCCATTGAGAATTTATGGG
>JAGKTI010003616.1:0-17209 GCA_018397915.1 Birgus latro
CCAGAAAATTCGTGCTGATGGGATGGAACCGGTTGAGTGGGGAGGCGTGTGTACATCTTCCCGGCAAATCAATCCTGGCCAGACTGATGGTTGGAGCTCCTGGCGAAAAAAGAAAAAAAAATCCTGAATGAAAAAAAAAAGGATGAAAATAATGAGAAGCTGTAAAATTGCTGCAGGGTGTTTTGGAGGTGTTCATCACTCTCTCTCTCTTTCTATCTATCGATCTATCTCTCTCTCTCGTCGCCTTTCTTTCACGATCTCATCCTTCATTTCTTCTCATCTTCCTGAACATTTTTTTTTCTCCCTCTCTTTAACTCTGTCATACTCTCGCTGCCTTGGTTTCTCCTTCTCCCTTCTGCTCCCCCCTCCCCTCTCTCTCCCTCTCTCTCCCCCACCTCATCCCCAACACCCAGCCACCACTCTTCCCTGATGAGGGCGTGAGGAGGGCAGGACGCACACTGTCGCCTCGCCTCAAACACAGTCATTATATACACTGCCCGGAGAGCGTCAACGTCAAACACGCTACATCGCTTCTATTTAATCAGTGATCCTAATTAAATCTGAAAGGTGTGGGGCGCTGAGTGGCTGGGGGTGGTGATGGAGAGTGTGTGTGTGTGTGTGTGTGCGAGTTAATGCTGAGTGCTATTACAGGTAGAGTTAGTGGCGGGAGTGTTGTTAGTAGTGGTGGTGGCAGTGGTGGTGTAAGTCTTGTTAAGGGCAGTGTTGCGGGCGAGATGAGAGCGATACGGGGGGCAGGGACGGTGGAGCAACCGGGCCCCGTATTTATCTAGCATCTTGTAGCCGTATTTAAAAGCGTCATGGGAAACTCCGTAGCTACTTCTTGTTAGCGATTTATTATGAATATTACACCTTGATATTCTCTCTTTAAGGTGCTGGAGAAGGACGCCTTCATACCTTCCAGCTAGCGATTTATTACGGTATGCATTATGACTTTTTTTTTTCTAGTGTTGAACAAGGATGCCCTCATGTAGTGGCACCGATACAACCGGTCGGCCCAAGTGCCTGGTTATGCAAACGCTCCTCAATTGCTTCCCTATTCCCCGAAAGGAGGATGGTGGACTGCAGACGAAAGGGGGGACTTAAGCCTGCAGTCCAACGGGTTCACGCAACAACAACAACAGCTACTACTTCTGCTACTTACTACGATTACTACTACTATTACTACCACTACTACTACTGCCACTACTACTACTACTACTACTGTTACAACTACTGCTACTTCAACTGCTACCCTTTTATGGTATTCACATCAAGTATCGACATAGTTAACCTTAGTACCGTACAAGATGATAGAAAGTTGTAATATGCAGAATACGTCGCTGAGTCAGAGGTGTTACGAATTCTCCACAGTCCCTTAGAGTACTGCCCTCAGCCCTCTCATGGTCCAGACAACTCTAGTATCTCGTATTCAATGGGGAGTGAGTCATGGGAGCCGGGGAATGTTAACTGATTTTCTAGGCAAGCTGTACTGATGTGTCACTTTACTCTTATCGAAAATAATGTTGTTTTTCGTATTTTCATTTTTATTTTATTTTATTTCTGATTTTCACGATAGTATATGTGTCAAGTGTGCTGTAAATGTAGGTATGATATGTACGAGAAGACAAAGCGGTGGACCTAGGATTCCCGGGGCTTGAAGGATGAATGAATGAGTGTGCGGCCCATTTCACTGGTTATGCTATTGATTAATTCTCCCACAGTGATATTCTTTCCTTGTCCTTGCTTCCTGATCCCTACCTTACCCCATCTGGAGGTGGGAAAAAGAGGAGGGATAATGATGATGATGATGATGATGATGATGGTTATAAGGTTGTTTTTGTTATTGTTCTTTTTGTTGATGATGATGATGAATACTGGGCTGTATTTACAAAGAGACAAATGTCTCCATAACATGTAATGATTTGCACAGATTGCTTTTGTTTTCCGCCTTTCGTCACCTTTATATTGACCTAAGTTTGGCTGTGAAGTATATGCAAGCAGTGAGGCAGGACACACACACACACACACACACACACACACACACACCACACACACATACACAGAAGCAATCATATATACAACTGAAGAATAGCAAGCTTTATTAATACCTGTGTGATTGACGAGAAAGGTACAATCATTAGCAATAATTCATGACACTTCAAAGCCCCCCTGTGTGATGGAAGGTATACGACATGACGTATTTTCAATTGATAACACTATGAACTACCTAGGAAATGACTGGGTGGAAAGAATTAGTCTGCTTTTTGGGAGGGGGAGGAGGGATAAGAAATAAGGAAGGCAGGAAACAATACTGGCAGAGAACCTTTGCTTGTAACCTCACATACAAACACATACAAACAATATTATACACTGATTAAGATTAGGGAGCGTTTGTGAATACGGCCCTTGAAGCTGCAGAAAGTTTATAAATATGGAGGCTGGGTAACGACCGCAACACGACTTGGCCGAGAGAGCAAAAAGCAAGAAGGAGGAGGAGGAGGAGGTGGCGGCGGGAGACAGACGACCGTATTCTCGACGGCTTAGGACACTTCGTAGCAAATATTCCTTAGCGATTTATCCTGCGTGTTGCACCTGGATATCCTCTTGTACTTTAGTTATACAAAGTAGGTGGGTATTTAAAAGGCATAAGGGGCATATAAAAGAGAGGACTGGGGTATAAGTGAAATAGGCGAGAAGAGGTGCCCACGATGAAGTCCTTCGGGTTAGAGTGGGGTGTCGGTGCGCTGATAATAGCCTGCATTATGAGAACTCTTTCGGGTAAAAAGGGGAGGATTATAATGATACAATGGCGCTGGTAATGGCAGTGGTTATGGGAGCTGTGACACGGTAGCGGCGTTGATGGTAATTGTGGCGCGCCGGCCGTAATGGTAGTCGTTGTGGTGCTCATGTGGCGGGGCGGAGGTGTTGCGACAGGTGTTGGTGCTATCTGGATCGTAAGTTTGCCGACACCTTCCTTCACCCCCGCCAAATGTGGTCAGGGAAGGTGTTGCGGGAGATATGTGATGGCAATATAAAGCACACAAGAGAATCTGAGGAGGAAAGTGAACATGGAGAAACGGGAAATCTTTATGTAATGGCATTATGAAACAGACGACAAAAAGAATATGAGAAAGGATACCCTCTGATCTTTGAGGATAAATGAACTTTGATGTGATGGCAATATGAGGCACAGGGCAAAAGAATGCCAGAAGGAATGATACTTTGACGTTTGAGGAGGAGTGAAAAAATGTGGTGATGAAAGATGTTACGTGAAAACTATGTATGTGACAGCAATACAAATCACAAAGGAAAAAATATGAGAAGGGAGGACATTTTCTGGCTTTCGGGTGGGCATGGAAAATATTCAAGTGATATGAAGCACAGCCAAAGGAATTAAGATGGAAGGATACTCCCTGGTGTAAACGGAGGAACGAGAAAGTGTGGTGATAAGTGTGATGTGAAAATGTGATGGCAATATGAATCACAATGGAAAAAATAATATGAAAAGAAAGAGTAATGTCTGGCGAGGGAGGAATGAGGAAATTTTATGTTATACTACCCTGAAGCACACATCAAAAGGGTACGAGAAGGAAGGGTACTCTGTGACGATCTTGGAGGAATGAGAAACATGGAAGGCAGGACAGTGCTGGCAGGGAAGTGTCGGTGAACTTTTGCTGGTAGTAATAGTAGTAGTAGTAGTAGTAGTAGTAATAGCAGCAGCAGTGATAGTCGTAGTAGTAGTAGCAGTAGTGGTAGTCGTAACAGTCGATGTAGCCCCAGGTTCATCTGAAACGTGAACCCAGTGCACTGTAGGCTAAAGTTGCCCTGCTCTTGTAGTCCAGAGTGCTCCTTTTGGGGGATAGGAAGGGAGCTAAGGGATGTTTGTATACCCGGGCAGTGGAGCAACATGATCATACTGGTGTCAACACATGAAGGCGTCTCCGTGATGGTACGGATGAAAAGATGAACTACACCCTATTATTACACCCAAAATATTCACTTGTGTAACCCTGAATAAGCTGCTAACAAAGCCACACCTACGGCATTGTGTGGAGTGCGTGTAATGGCCTTTGTTTTCCCATCTCTTTATTCTAGCGCGGTGTACCAACATGGCGTCTTTGAACCGGTAAAATTGTTGAGCCATAAATTACAGGTGAATGCTTACCACCGCCACCCGACCGACGATACAATCAAGAAGCGGGCAGCCAGACACACAGACACTGCCACCTGTAAATGAGACGTGCCAGATGCTGTAAGATGAGAGAGAGAGAGAGAGAGAGAGAGAGAGAGAGAGAGAGAGAGCCTTTCCTCAACCCTTCACTACTTTAAGTCTGTTCCTATGCTGACTAAAATCGTCTGGAAGAAGAAGGCTCCCTAACACCTCTTCCGTAGCGATTTATTTTTGGAGGTGATTGGTTAACATCGTTTTGCACGTTATCTATCCAGAGAATGGCGATATCAGAACGATTTATGTAATACGGAGGACAGTAAGGCCTAATAAGCCAAATAAGTTGCTTAGGAAAAGGTGTTAGGAAGCTCCCTAGCCGACGAGAATACGGGATAAAGGATGGACGATCACTACCACCATCCTGTTGAAATTGTGGTGGTGGTGGTGGTGGTGGTGGTGGTGGTGGTAGTGGTGGTAGTGGTGGTGGTGGTAGCTATTGATGGATGTGATGAATGTTGGTACTGGTGGGCGTGGTGGTGGTAGTGTGGTAGTTGGACTGGTAGTTGAGGTCGTGCTGCTGTTTGAACTGGTGGTGTGGTAGTGTAGGTTGTGGTGGTGTGGTAGTGTGGGTTGTGGTAGTGTACGGAGTGTGGAAGTGGTAGTGTGGATGCCGAGGTAGTGATAGTGGGGAAGTGTGTGGAGCAGTGGCGTAGAAAATGCTGGTTGTTGGTTCTTAAAATAGTAGTGATAAAATGTGGGTAATAAGTGATGGTGGATGATAAGGTGATGATGGTGTGGTGGTGGTGGTGGTGACTGTGGTGGTGGTGATGGAATTATTGTAGTAAGAGGATAGTAGTTGTGGTAGTGATGGTTGTTGTGGTGGTAGTTGTGGTGCATGACTGTGGTGGCTATGGTGACGGGTGTAAGGTTATGTTAAAGTATAAAGGATAGTGATGCGGTGGTGGTAATATAGTGTGGTGACAGGTGGTGTGGTGATGGTGCGGTAGTGTGGCGATGATGACAGTGTGGTGATGTGGTGACAGGTGGTATGGTGGTGGTGGTATGGCTAGAGATGATGTGGTAATGGTGTGGTGGTGGTACAGTGGTGTGCTGACAGGTGGTGATTTGGTAACAGATGGCGTAGTGGTGTGACGTGAGGTGGTGTGGCGGTGGTGTGGTGGTGGTGTGGTGACAGGTGGTGTAGTATGCGAGGTGTGTGTGAACAGGTGGTGATAGAGGCTGCCTAGTCGACGCTGCAAGAGGTGGTGGTGAGAGGGGAGAGTGGCCGGGAGGGAGGCAGGGAGGGAGGGAGGGTGGGAGATAGGTAAGGTTGGAGGGAGGATGGGAGGTAGGGAGGTAGATGGGTAAGGTAGGACGGAGAGAGGGAGGCAGATGGGTAAGGCAGACGGAGGTAGAGTGGAGGGTAAGAAGGAAGGGAAGGAGGGAGGTAAGATGGAATAGAGGGAGGGAGCGAAGGAAGTAAGGAGGGGGAGGGAGGCAAGAAGGGAGAGAGAGGGAGGGAGTAAGTAAGACATTACTGGTCGTGGATAATAGAGACATCAACTCCCTGCCTACCTCCCTCCCTTCCACCCTCCTTCGCTACTTGCCTACCTGCCTGCCTCCCTCCCTCCTCATACCTACCATCTTCCCTCCTTCCTGCCTTCTCATACCTACCCTCCCTTCGTTCCTCCATCGCTACTTGCCTACATGCCTTCCTCCTTACTCCTCTTCCTGCTTTGTTGTGCTTTTCTTAGACTCACAGAAGTTGATATCAAAGTAGAAGTAGATACTGAGGATCATTGAGTGTGTTGCTGTTTACTTTCCACTGTATCTTCATCCCTCCCTCACACCTTCTCTTCCTCCTTCTAATACATACCTTCTTCCTTTCGTTCCTTTTTGCTACTTGCCTAAGTTCCCATCTCCCCTTCCTTCCTCCTTCGTTACTTGTCTACCTGCCTTCCTCCTTCCCTCCCTCCTTACTACTTGCTTAACTCCCCTTCTCCCTTCCTCTCGTACCTACTCTCCTCCTACCTTCCGTTCCTCGTTACTAGCTTACCCATCTCGTAGTATTAGTTACCATAGTCATACTCTTCTCTGTAACAATGAGCTTCGAAAGGATTATTAGATTTGTTATTATTTGTTATTATTTGTTATTATTTGCTATTATTTGCTCTCTTTTGTACTCCTTTGTATTCCATTCCTCACTTCGCTTTTCCATCCCTATTACACTGGCCTCTGCTTGCCTCCCCCTCTCTTTCTCTCTCTTTCTTTCTCTCTCTCTAATTAGCCACTGTGATGATGACTGTTTATAGTTTATGTCTGTTTCTACCAGTCTATTAAATTCCCATTAGGAGGGTCCAGTGGTAATGAAGGAGCTAATGAAGGATGTATTTATACCCCTGTGGGTCGGGAAGTCTCTCCTAAGTTAAATAAAATGATCTGAGGATATCAAGAAAAGAATATAAAAGATGGGTTGAAGTGGTTAAATGATCCTTCACTATACCAGAGAGGAGAGAGAGAGAGAGAGAGTAGATAGAACCCAACTACTGTGTACTTTATGATATATCCCAGTAATGGATGGGGGAGTACGTGGCTGTGCTGCAGGTCAAGTTATCTCCCCGTGTTCTCTCCAGCTCTGGCCAACAATTAATTACGAACCTATCTTGCACCAGCATCATATATCATGGTGAACTCGAGGAGGGCGCCCTTGCCTCCTACTTTCTTCTGACTGACGACCAACGAAGTGATTTTCTCCTCTCTATACACTTATTTCCCTGTGAGATTTACCGCAGCCCTTATTGGAACAGAGGTCAGTGCTTGGCTGAATAGAACTGGGTGTTATTATTTCTGCCCTCGTTCTAAGTGATGGGTTTTCATTGTCCCTTCTCCTTTCCCCTCATCCTCATCCTCTTCCTTCTCCTCCTTCTTCCTCTCATTCTCCTCCTCCTGTTCCTGCTGCTATTCCTCCTCCTCCTCCCCCTTCCTTTTCTTCCTCTTCTTCCCCTCTCCTTCTTCTTCTTCCTCTCATTCTCCTCCTCCTTCCCCCCCTTCCTTTCCTTCCTTTTCCTCCCTCTCCTTTGTCTTCTTCTTCATCTCATTCTCCTCCTCCTCCCCCTTCCTTTTCTTCCTCTTCCTCCCCCTCCTTCTTTTTCTTCCTCTCATTCTTCTCCTCCTAATCCTTCTCCTCCTTCTCCTATGTAATCGTATGTAATCCATCCTCCTTCATTTTCTTTCTCGTCCTTCCCCCTCCATCTTCTACTTCTTCCTCTTATTCTTCTCCTTCTTCTTCCTCTCATTCTCCTCCTCCGCCTCCTTCTTCTTCCTCCTCTTCCTCTCATTCTCTTCCCCTTCCTCCATCTTCCCAGCACTGACGTGAACATGACAACAACCAGTCACCTCAAGCACCTCTCTCGGCCTGCATCACCCTCGACCCTTTCCCGGCACAAACACCTCACCAAAAATCCCCACACTTTGCTCTCTCACTCGTGTCCGCTCAGATTTTTCCTCCTTTCGGCTGGTCGGCCCTTGTGCAGGCTGTGTTGAGGTGGTTAAGAAGAAGAAGGTTTAGAGCAAGTGCCTATCGACTGTGCCAGAGTTAAAAGAGACCAGTTTTTATATAGCTATGGGAGGATGCATTGTTATTATTATTATTATTAATTTTATTACTACTACCACACACACTACTATTATTACTACTCCTATTCCTACTCCTACTACTACCGGTACTATTACTGCTACTACTACTACTACTACTCCCACTCCTACTCCTGTTTCTACTACTGTTATTATTGATGATGATGATGATGATGGGTATTATTATTATTATTATTATTACTACCATTGTTACTGCTATTATTATCCTTTTTCGTATGGAAGAGGGGCTGCTAAGTGTCTCATGCCAAAGACAATACGGTTCTCACACATTAGAGAGGCAAGTCGAGCGAGATCTTGTCGGATTCTTTTGACAAACGTAGCCTTGGAGGCATTTGCTTCAGCAGAGTTCGTTCTCGCAGCTAGTTGCACCCCCTCCCTTTCTGTCTGTCTGTCTGTCTGTTTGTCTGTCTGTCTCTCTCAGCCAGTATTAAGGGAGGATGACAGCCATTTGCTCACCCCTGCAAATGGTCAGCCCTTCAAGTCGGTACTCCACCTCCCACGGCAAGTATATGAAGACGCGCGCGCACACACACACACACACGCACACACACACACACACACACACACACACACACACACACAAGGGTCCAAAAATCTGTCATCCTTGAGCCTCTCTCTCCTCCTCTTCCTTTATACATTTCCCCTCTCCTCTATTCCGTCACACTGAGATACGTAACTTTTCCACTAAATGTAAGCCTTTCTCGGTTTATCAGCATATACATTGCACTAACAGCCACTTTCTTTCCAGGCAAGCACCTAGTTCACTCGTAATCACATATATTTGTAGCTACACCATGCACAAACATTTAGAAGGCAATGAACTAGTCTACAAAGATCCTGCTCACTATTAGAAGCAACACAGTACCATCTACATACACGAGATCTTATTTTCCACCCTTCACCATTCATCACCAAACCCACCCCACTCTCCCCAGCTGTAGCTTTTACCTCTCTCATAGCTCAATATTATCTATGTCTGTCTATGTATATTTACCTATCTGTCTCTGCATAGATAGATAAACAGACAGATAGACAGGCAGGCAGATAAACAGACGGATAGATAGACAGATAGATATAGAAATAAAGATGTAGATGTGGGGGCATAATGCACCTTTGTTTGACTTCAGCACTGAATCTGATCCACTCACAGTAGACATCCATGTTCTTACCTACCATCATAAGAATCATTACATCATGCAACAATGTTCCTTCACAACATACATACGTAAAATATTCCCTAATTCTTCTCTGTTTATATTGCATTTTCTTCCTTTTTTCCTAGACTCATAAAGGCCGTAAATAATATCTTACTGTACACGCCTGCTCTTCTCTTCTCAACTATATGTATCACTATAAATATTAATTGACATATTCCTTGCCTATCCTAAAACCACTCTGTTCATCAATCTCGTTAGCCCCTTTCCAGTGACCGATAATCTACGCTAGTAATTTATGCCGAGAGATGGCGCCTATGACCCTCTCAAACCACAATGGGGAAAAAAAATCTGCCGTCTGTTCTGCGTTGTTTTTATTCTTTATTTAACACTGTCGTACTTGGTCTTGGTTTTATGTCGATGGAACCAATGGCAAGAAGTGAAAACTATTTTGATGGAGTCAGCTTAAAACTGTTTGCTATGAGTGGACTTTGCTCTCCCTTTCGTGAAATTAGTAGGCTAGACAACAACTCTTGACCTCTCGGCAAATATTTTTTCTCCTCCCCCTCCAAGGATGTTAGTGTTTTTTAGTCAGAAACAAATCGCAGGTCACGATTCTATTACTGTAATATACAGTGTGTACCAAATTAGGGTTCTTCAAAATATTTTCGTGTCCAATATGTAATAAAAAATTGTAGATATAATCAATAAAGAGGCATTATCCAACTGCTGTCTGAGAACTCTGGCACACCTTGGATTATCTACAATTTTTTTTTCTGCAGTGAAGGAGAGTCGGTTTCTTACTATACTTATCCCTTGAGAGGCTGTATCGGGTGGTGTCCCTCCACGATAGTCGGTTTTGTACAAATGCCACCATCGTCACAACCTCAGCGACCAGACGTCAGAGTACGGCGGGGACGTTGTGTGTATGGTGGGGCGGGGACAGGTGGGGTGGGGACAGGTGGGGACGGTAAGGAGTGAGAAGGGTTGTGGTGTAGGCACGGCCATAAAGCAGGTGTGGTGTGTGGTGGAACAGTGTGGTGTTTACAGAGCATCTCGTCCCTGTATTGTGCCAGATTAATGACGTCTGCCGCGCCATACACCCGGCCTGCCCACGCCGCACCCAGCACCTCACTCTCTTCTCACATTGCTTCGTTTTTATGACCGTAGCCCCCACATCAGACCTGACTGCGGGCCGCCGCCTGACCGAAGTAGTGAGGGAGTGAGCGTACGCCGGCCTCACCACCAACAACCCCATCGTGGGTTCCTCTCAGCAGACATCAAGACCCCTACCGCGTCTAGCTTCACGGGAAGTTTGGGAAGAATGTAGTGAGGTGCGGCTGTGGCCTCCTAACTCTCTCCTGCCGCCTCGTTAGTACTCCAGCAGCCGCAGTGACCGCGGTAGTGGCTGCCAGCTGGCCACGTGCGGCTCACAGCAGCCGTGGGCTGCGGTGGAGCGGGACGGGCTGGGGCGGGGCAGGGCGGGGCGGTGGAGGGGCGATGAAGCTGTCATGTGTTCTTGTTGACTAAGAGATGTTGGCGGACGGGCCGGCGGCCACCCTCACTTTCCTGGGCGGCAGTGTTGCCGTCTTGCTCTCACCTGCCCTCACCCTGGTCCGCCCTTACCTGCGACCGTCATCATCACGCTTGGCCCAAAGATGTTTGTTCAGGCTCTACCAGACCAGCTGGGGCTACTATGATGCTTCACATTATTTACTGTCGGATGGAAACAAAGTGTCGTTCACTAGTGAGGGCCAGCCATGTGCCCATTGTGGAGAAAACCCATCCACCACCACCCCCACCATCACCACCTGGCAGGCTTGTGTGCCCCAGGTGGGTCGTACACGGCTGGAGAGAGGCTATACGGCGGTGGTGACGGCGTGATGGCAGCCTTGCCCCAAGCTGCCGTGATGGTCGCCCCACCCCGCCCCGCCCCACCCTGACCCACTCTCGCTCCTCCACCTTTCTCACCTGACACCTGGTCTTGATATGGAGCGATGGAAGTTGGACGACCAGATGATAAAGAAAGAGACAGGATCACATATGGCAGGAGCAGAGGCAGCGAAGGAGAGGGCGAATGTGCAGCGAGGCAGGGCAGGGTAGGGCAGGGCAGGCCATGGCAGGGCAGAGAGGTGGTGAAAGAGCAGTGAATCAAGTGAAGAGTGGGGGGGGGAAATGTGGTACTGGGTGGTCAGTTTGGTGAAGAGATGAGGGAGATTGCAGAGGGGAGTGAGTTAAGTGGAGAGGGCGAGTGGTGGAGAGAGTTCGAAGGTTGTGGAGAGAGAGTGGTGGAGAGAGATGAAGGGTTGTGAAAGGAGAGTGGCCTTCGTGGAGAGATGTGAAGGCATTGGAGAGATGTGGAGGAAGAGTGGGTTAAGTGGAGATGGTAAGTGGTGCAGCTATGGAGGGAAGGCTGGGTAAGTGGAGTTGACTAGCGGTGGAGGGAAAAAGAGTAAGTGGAACTGAGTGGGTGGTGGAGAGAGGTGGAAGCAGAGGGAGTTGAGTGAAGTTAGGTGACTGGGCGAAAGGACTGACTAAGCGGAGTTAGTCATGTGGATGGAGCAGAGAGGTGGAGGGTTGTACAAGGAGAGTCGACTAAGAAAAGTTCATTGGGCAAGTGGACTGGAGAGTAATGGAATCTATGCAAGCGAGAATACGGTTTAATAGGCATTATTTTCATCTCATTCTTATCTCCAAACGATTCTATTTGTATCTGATTTTTTTTTCCGAACGCGGGTTATGCAGCATGAGGAAGGTAGTGTTTTAACCCGATTTTTCAGAGGACGGAGTTTATATTGTATTCTTACTATTTTCTGACGATTTTATTCAGTTTAGGAGAAGCTTATCTGGCTTGAAGAGCTAGTTTTGCATCGATCAATCCTTCCAGTATTAGAAGTCCTTCCTACATTGAATCAGATCGTCCTAAGAAATTCAAAATAAACTGAACTAAAACGTACAACCATCGTAGCAGTAGCAGTAGTAGTGGTAGTAGTAGTTGTAGCAGTAGTAGTAGTAGTAGTAGTAGTAGTAGTAGCAGTAGTTCCAACTCCAGGCTCGTCTTAATGTGAACCTAAAGGACTACAAGTTGAAGCTGCCCCTCGCCTGCAGTCCACCATCCCCTTTTCGGGAGATAAAGAGGGAGTTGAGGGACGATTGTTTCGCAGGGCAGCTCCACCACTCACCTATACCAGTGCCACCTCGTGAAGGCGTCCCTCTCCAACATCTGTGACTAAATGGAGTGGCCAGATGTAGAGTGGGGTGTGACGGAGGATGAGTCAGGTGTGGAGTTAGATCTAGTCAGTCAGTCAGTCAGGTTACGGGGAGAATGAGTCAAGTGTGGGGAAGAAGTGTGGCATAGAATGAGTTTTATGTGAGGGAGAATGAGGCAATAGTGAGGAAAGTGAGGTAAATATAGGGGAGAATTAAAGTGTGGGGGAGAGTGTCAAACGGGAGGAGAGGTCAGGGATGGAGGAAAGTGAGTCAACTGTGGAGAAAAATGAGTCAATTGTGAGGGGGAATGCGTCGTGTGTTGGGGAGAGGGTTAGGTTTGGGAGAGAATGAGCCAAGTGTGGGGGGTAAAGGTGAGTCAGATGTGGGAGAGAGTGAGTCAGATGGAAGGGACAGCGAATGAGTCAGGCATGGGGGAAAGATGAGTCAAGTGTGAGGGAGGGTGAGTCAGGGATGGTGTGGGAGAGTGGGATGAGTGCATTGTGGGGCATAAAAAGGTAGGTGTGTGTGTGTGTGTGTGTGTGTGTGTGTGTGTGTGTGTGTGTGTGTGAGAGAGAGAGAGAGAGAGAGAGAGAGAGTCTTATCACGCCATCTGAGTGAGTGAGTGAGTGAAGAGGCGGGCAGCTCTTTATGATCTCTCTCTCTCCCCCTCACGTCTCTCCCATAAGGTAATCTCTCTCTCTCTCTCTCTCTCTCTCTCTCTCTCTCTCTCTCTTTCTCCCTCTCTCTCTCTCTCTGAAAATATAAAACCATTCTGAAAAGAGGCGAAAACATGCAGGAATAACAGCGAAAAAGAACGGTGAAAACGCAAGGGAGTGAGAGGAAACGAACACTAACAGATGACAACCTTACATTAAAATATGCGCCACATGAAAACCGTCTCTCAGTAGCTGAATAAAATCGTCTGGTGGAAGCAAGAACTCAGTGTAAAAAAAAAGCGTGAATGGTCTGAAGGGGTTGCTGGGGACTGATTCAAGCCCCTCCACTACTAGGGTTTTTTTTTTTCAGAGCTGAGATAAATCGTCTGAGGGCAGCAAGAATACAGTGCAAAATTTGTCCTCTTGGAGCAAGGGGGTTAATCTCCTCCTCACGTAAGACTAATAATGCGTCTTTTCTTTTCTGCCCCCCCCCTTTCTCTCTCACATACACACACACCTCTGTTCATATTGTCTTTCTTACGTTTTATAAATTCTCTCTTTTTAGCACGAAAAACTTGCATCAAAAATATTATAATCAGTTTAAGAAATATCTATTGTTCAAGCTGAAATGGAAAAAAACTCTGTCATTACGAAGCGTACGACAAAGACAATTTTTATTTTTATTTTTTTAACCCCAGACACCTTTATAAATCTCAAGAGAAACGGATCCCTCTTTCATAAAGTTTCTTCTCCAAGGCTTTTTCATTTTTCCTTTTTTTTTCAGTATTTTTCTCGCCTCCAAATTTTTCTTTCTAATACATCCTTCGATTTCGGTCTTTCTGTGTCGTTCTGAGGGTTCCATTTCGCACTTTACTCTTGTTTCTCTCTCTCGTATTTGATTTCTTTTCCATTTTTCTTTTATTTACTGCGAATTTTATAGCAAAAAGAATGTCAGACAAAGGCAACTTATGGCGATTTTACATGTGGCATAAGAGACTTCGTATCACCTTTTTCTTAGTAATTTATTTTTCTCATACACTTTTGCACACTCTCGCATGCTAGTAACATTGACTTAATATCGGTCTGTAGCGTACCAATAACATGGAAGAAGAAATCGAAGTGGAATATGCAAGATAAATTGTCGAGGAAACGGTGTTACGGTATCGAGTACCTCCATCCTCCCTCTTCACTTGTTTCACCCTTCATGAAGCACCTCTCTTCCTTCACGCCTTGTAAGACACCTATACGAAGCACCTCTCTACCTTCCCACATCCCTTGCAACACACCCACACCAAACAGCTCCTTACCTCCATCCACTCTACTCCACAACTTACACGGAACACCTCCCTTTCTCCTTCCACATCTTGCCACAGTCTAGAGGAAGCACTTTCCTCCCTCTCTCCCTTCCTCCACCCCTTGCAACACCGAGCGAGACGGAGCTGCGGGCGAGGTGAGGAGGCGGGGAGAGCGAGGGAGCCGGCCTCTACACTTGTACAACCTCCGGTAATTTATTGTAATAAAGATGTTAGCGGTGTGGGCCAGCCGGGTGGATAGAGACATTACCAGGGCAGCACACACCGCCCCGCTCCTCACCTCTCCTCTCTTCTCTCCTGACCGGGCCCGTCCTGCAGTTCGTCCACCTTAACTTGGAGATTTTCGTCTTTTTGCAGCGGATCAACACCCTTCCCATGTCACTCTTTACTGCTTAGCTTCATGTTATTCTAGTGTTAATCTCTTGCTACAGATCACATTCCGGATGGAGGGATGACTATTTTAGGCCAAGTTAATGTGGACGAAATATATTGTCATTTTTGCCCTTGTCTGCCCTCTCTTTCTCTCCCTTGCGGGCTCGCATGTGTTCTGTTCATAAAAGAATAAAATAAGGGTCGTGCCACACACCGAGAGAGCACATTAAATGCTGCGCGAGACCAGTAAATTGTTATTCTGGCGATGCCATGAGTGATGAAGCACCCCTCCCTCGCGTGCATGAGACCCACTCCGGTAAAGACGGTGCTGTTATGTAGCTGATGCGGACGTGTGCCATTGTGCTCTCACCTCTGCCTTGCCTCGGTGCTTACACTTCACACTCCAGCCTCCTGCTTCCCGCTCACCCTCTTCAACCTTGCCTCTATCCTCTCTTCCGTGCTTCACGTTACCCCGTGCCTCATCTCCCCGCTTCACATCTTCTGCCTCTGCCGTGCCTCACATCTCTCTTTCCTGCTTCACACTTGCCTCCTATCTTTCCCTCTCTCTCTCCTGCCCTACACGTGCCTTGTACCACTCTCTCCTGCCTCACTTTTTCCGGTGTCTCGTCTTCTTCTCCTGCTTTGCCTGCACTTCTCTCCCGTGCCTCACATCTGCCTCACCTCCGAACCTTGCCTCATACTTGCCTTGCACCTTTCTCGCATGTCTCTCACTTGCCTTGTGCCTCTCTCACCTGCCTAACACTTGCCTTGGTTCTCCTTACCGTGCCTTACATCTCCTTTTACTGCCTCACACTTGCCTTACACCTTTCTCTCCTGCCTCACTCTTGCCTTCCACTTCTCTCGCCTGTCTCACACTTGCCCAGCACCTCTCTCTCCTGCCTCACACCTGCGCGGCACCTCATCTCCCCGCCTCACACCTCCCTCTCCTGCCTCACACTGACTGACCCGTCGCTATCATCAATCTCGGGCGGGTTGACAAGCGCCCGGAGCGGCCTGGGCGGTGTAGCGGGCTGGTGGTGGTGGTGATGGTGAAGGAGCTGGCAGGGTGTGCAAACTCTGGCCTGCTGTTGAACTGATCAGTGTGCAGGAATGTGGTGATAAATGTACAGCCGTATTTGGTAACTTATAAGCCTCGTAAGTACCGTACCTACAACGTCGCAACCGTATGTAGTCATTTAACTCTCCTGGAACAGTAGGCGATACGGAGCCCGAATTCCAGCACATAATTGAATTTCCATCGAGGCAACACAGCGGAGGAATGTGAGAATCAGCACGCTTGATCTGTGCTTCCCCCAGCTCGGATGCAACGGCCGGCCAAGAACAGATGTGTAGATTGCAGCCACCGTCCTTGCAGACCAGACGCGAGTGATAGTGAAGGAGGAGGACGGAGGAGGAGAGGACTTGGGGCCAAACCTATCCCATACCACTATCTACTGCACTGCTTTTACTTATCTGGTCCAGATTTTCGCGTTTTTGCATCCTATTTCACGTTGGTCAGCGGCAGAAACAGGCAATGCTGAAGCTCTTACATACTTTCAACAGCACTTCTTCGTGGCTAGCATCGTATTCTGTCGTTAATCTAGTATTACAACTCAGCATTCAAGATGGAGAGATGGCAATTCTAGGCAAAGTGAGAGTAGATGCAGTATACCACCGTCTTCTCTTTCACCGTCTGTGCCTTGTCTTTGTCCTACCCTCCTTCTCACACCTTCTGTGACTCCCTAGCACCTCTCTCTTGCCACCTTATTTCTCTTTCTCTTGCCTCCTCCAGACGAATCTATTCAGCATATGAAAGGTCTCTCGTACTAAAATGGTGCATGAAGGCCACATGAAAGCCTTCCCTCATAATGACAAAAATATAATGGAAAAAAAATTGTCACCGGGTTGGGAGGTACAAATAAACCCTAAACAGGGGGTTGGAGGGTTAATATAGAGTTAGTAATAGAGTTAGTCTAGAGCTAATAATAGTTCATATATAGTTAACATTAATTCAATATTTGGTCCCACAGCCCTGGATGTTACCCTCTGATAAACTTGATCCCTGAACTTCCGAGAATCCAGTCGATAAATTTATGCAAGAAACGCAGGCGCTGTCAACAGGGGATGAATTCATGAACGATCTCAGGCGATTCATGGTTGCGTCGTCTTCTCTCACTTTCTATTAATTTCTCTCAACTTAAACGAAATACAGCAGCCTAATTGTCACTGCTGCGTCCCCTAACCCTTGCAAGATAGTGACAGCTCTAGTGTTATGACTTAGAGAACGCCAGACGATTTCATTCAGCCGAGGACGTCAGAGGAGCCTGGGAGACGACCAATTTTACGATAAACAAGTCTTAACAGAGAAATTCCTATCAGCAATTATTTCTCTCCGTCATATACACATACTATACATATATTATATCTCTATCTCTGTCTCTCTATCTATCTACCTTTCTATCTATCTACCTTTCTATCTATCTATCTATGGCGATGTATAAAAGGAAGACGTGCAAGTGAAGATAGGGTACGAGCCAGCACACACCGCTTAAGCTCAAGGAAGTTTGTGAATAGGCCCCAGAAGACAAATTTACGCTTGAAACTCGAGCTCAGTCAACTGGATAATTCCTTCCTTTAAGCTTCTCCAGGCTTAATAGCATTCCAGGAAGTACATGAGCTTCC
>JAGKTI010003616.1:22229-43192 GCA_018397915.1 Birgus latro
AGCAGAGATAGATGTGTTACGAAGTCTCCAATGCCGTATACTCCTAGATCAATAAAGCAGGAGATAGTAAGGGTAAAAATAACGTCCTCGGATGGAAGAAGGTTTTCCATTGGCTGTGATATATAAGTTTTGGATTTTTTTTTCTCCCAAACAAGCGTCAAACAGGTTTACTAATCTCAAAGGAATGCAAGGGCACAAAAATGATAAAAAATCTTACCCTTTTATGTTAGAGTGTGTAGAATTTTTCTTCCGATCATTATTTACACACACATACACACACACACAGAGAGAGAGAGAGAAAGAGACAGAAAGAGAGAAAGAGAGAGAGATAGAGAGAGAGGGGGGGGGAAGGACATGGAGTGGGAGGTAAGGTGAAAGAGGTGAGTGAGGCAAGGGGGGAGAGGGAGAGAGGGGAAGAAAGGGGAAAGAGGAGAGGTGAGAGGGGAAGGGAGAGAAGAGAGGAAATAGAATGGATGGGGAGAGAAGGGAAGGGAAGGAGAGAGAAAGGGAGGAGAAGGTGAGGGAGAAAGAGGGGGAGTCAGAGGGAAGGGAAAGAAAGAAGAGGGACGGTAAGAGGGAAAGTAATGGGGGAAGGAGGAAACGGAAGAGGAGGAAGGATATGTGAGGGAGAGTGAGTGGGGGAGAAAGGTGAGAGTGAAGGGAACTGAGATAGACAGAAGGGGAGGGAGAATGGAGGGGAAACAGGGAGATAGGAAAGGGAGAGGGGAGGAGAGAAGGAAAGAAGGGAGAGGGGAGGAGGGAAGGAAAGAAGGGAGAGGGGAGAGGGGGAGAGGGAGGGAGAGGAGAGGGAAGAGCAAGGCTGTGTGATGGCATAGTGACCTTGGCCTCCCCCTCCTTTCCTCACCCTCCCCCTCCACCCACACGACCAGGTATGTGAGCTACCCTGAGGCTGACCCCAACCAACCGTGACGCTACCCCCCACACCACAACCCCCTACCCCTCCCCACCCCCTACCCCTACCCCACCTGCACTGTTACTACTACTCAGGGAAGGTATTTATAAAGTATCTCAACCCCTTCACTCAATCACTTGTTTTTCATTTTCATCAGCTATCGCGAACGAGTGGATGTCATCGATTTTATTCAGCTGTGGGGGGCAGTGGGAGAGGGAGACCAAGGATGTGATGGAATTACGGGGTAGAGTGGTATATGTGGGAGGGAAAGAGGTGGGTTGAAGAGAGGGCAGCCTGATGACAGAGGGCAGGGTGACATGGAGGCGATTCGTATGTGGCCGTGACCACCTCTACGCCTGCTCCTACCCCCTACCTAAAGCCCCTTCCCCTTCTTCTAACTCCCTTATCCATGTTTTTACCCCCCTACCCTGCTCCTGATCTGACCCCCCATACCCTGCCTTCCTTCCCCACCTCTGCCTCCCCTTCCCCTTCCCCCAGCACGTGCTTTTTTTTTATTTTCCTTTCACCCTGACTCATCCCTTTCCGTTCGTCCGCATTCCTGCACATCCACGGCCGTATTTTAGCTGGCATGGAAGGCGTCGTTGTACTCTTCCTTAGCGATTTATTTTGTTCAGAATAAATCGGTAAGGAATAAGTGCTTCGATGCTTCGTACTCCACCTAGGATACGGCCTCAATGGTGATATATTTTTTCCATGAGGTCTGTTCGCCTGTTCACCCAGCAGTGCTATTGGGGACCTTTATGTAATTTCGACTGTTGTGTGTCGTGTCCTGAGAGAAGACTGGGAGTGGACACAAATTTATGTCCTGCCGTCATTTATTCACGGGTAGTCGAAGTGCATTAATTTAAACTCGTTTCTTTCTGCGTGTTGTTTCTTTTGCTTTTGGCTCGTATTCTAACTGCCATTGGAGATTTCTTATTCCATCATCTTCAGTGACTTATTCCGCCTTCCTTCTTTTGTACCATTGTCCTTGAATCACACAATAGCTAAGATAGGTATACCTTGCACTATCACTAACAGCCTCGAAAGGGATCAGTATGTCTGTTTTTCTGTTTGCTTTCCTTTGCACTCCACTGTACCCCTTTGCACTCCACTGTACCCCTTTGCACTGCACGAGAAGTAATAAACATGTATAACAATAAGTCGACGTATGAAGCTATATTTTTATCTACAAAATCTTGAGCACAGTCATGGATGATGCTGACAAATATTGTATCTTTTTTCTCTGATTATTGCTGTTATTGTTTTTGTTCTAACCACAGGCTCACCTGACGTGAACCTGATGGACTTCGAGCCAAAGTTTCCCATTTCCTGCAGTCCACTATCCTCGTCTGTGGGATAGAGAGGGAGTTAAGGGAAGTTTGTATAGGCTACCACTGAAGCAGATGTGTCAGGATATATTGGTGCACAGCATGCAGCATCCCTCTCCAGCACCTTCCCTACTGATAAACAAGCCTACACATTCATCCAAAGCCAGTGATTCAGTTACAGAACTTTAACCGCAGGTGTTTCACAAATCTAGCTTCCTACTCCACTTCCAATTTGCTTCTCCACGACATACCCTTCTTGTCACAGTTCTGTTTCGTCCTTTGTCTATGACGTAGCAGTGGAATCGTAATTTCATCAAAACACTTCGTGATGTAAACTTGTTCCAAAAATACTATACAAACAGCACTCATGACACTATTAAATCTTCCTCCTCCGACAGACGTAAATTTCAACACCACAGTCATGTCGTAGGCTTTAATTAACAATATCTTCCTTCCCATTCCCGAAATTCTGGAAGATATAGTTCAGATGAAATTAAGCTAATAACAATAATACTCCCAGAGCGTAAACCTCTGCCAAGTCAACATCATCTTTACTTTTAATCTGAGGCGCTTCAATATTTCCCAAATTTAACACACTGTTCCTACGCTTCTCAGTAACTATTCCTAAATTGGTGCACTTTTATCAACTATTTTTTTCCCATTATGTAGGTAAATAAGACACAAATAAATGAAACCAAAAACATAATCTTCCTGGCGAAGGTAATAATTCCTAATCAAGAACCTGCTTCTTATCAGGGCACGTGGTATAAAAACTACCTTTCTAGATTAATATTCCTTCACACATAATAAGTTTGGGGAATTTAGATAACTGCAGTGTCGTCTCTCCTTTCTCCCTCCTCCTTCGGTCTGGCTAATCGTAAGTTAAATATTCTCCTACGAACATAAATCGCTGCTGTGGCCTTGCTCACCAGAACCACTTTTGGCAAACAGAATAAAAAAAAAAAAGCTGAGAGTAGTTTAGAAACACCTCATCCACGCAACATTAAATTATGCTGACCAAATTGGGCATAAGGTCTCAGAATAACTACAGAAATTATTAAAACCAGATGCACACGAAAGAATCTTAAATACTTGAATATAAAGTAGAGAATCGCACTTCACTGAATCAACAAAAGATTCATCGCATTCTTGTAACTTAGGCAGCATTTTCGTTGGTCTAGAAGATAACGTAAAACTTTTTCCTCAGCGATTTATTTTGGCAAGATGAATCTTAATGTTATCTTCTGTGCCAGTAGTGAAAAGGCATGACATACAAAATAACATCACGGTGCCAGTGCGAAATAAACAGCTATGAAGGAAGTGTTACGAATCCTTCTGTGTCTCTGAACAGTTTAAGGAGGCTGTCTAGGATATTAATAATCCCTTTGCTACTTATGCAATCTATGACGATATTGCCACGCAGAAATAGGTGTAGCATGCACAATGAATCGCCAAGGAAGAGGTGACAAGAATACCGTTCGAAATATCACACTACGCCCGCCACAAGAGATGAGTGAATGAATGCTGAGCAAATGTTGAGAAAATGCTGAGCAGTGATCAGTGTAGGAATGTTGGGTGGGGAAAATGGATGGAAGACATGTATTCAGTGGACTGGGTGTGGTGGTGAGGGTAAAGTGTATTTGATGGCAGTGTGGAAAGGCTCTTCTTGTGGTTGTGGTGGTGTGGTTACTGTGATGTGGCTGGAGTGTGGTTGTGGTGGTGTGGTGGTAATGGCTGGATAGTGGTGGTGATGATGGCGTGCTAGTATGTGGTGTGGTGGTTGTGACTAATAGTTCAGTAGTGTGGTGATGGTGGTGGTGGTGGTGGTGAGGGCTTGAAAGTGGTGGTGGCGGTGATGAGAGTTTGGCAGTGGTGGTGATGATGGTGGTGATGGTGCCGGTGGCGTTGATGGTGACAGTGATGCGGTGGTGCTAGAGCTGGTGGTTGAAGGAATCTGAACATTCTTGGGAAGCCCCGGGATTTCACCGGCCACGTATGCGTCCTAATTTGACAGTTTCTTGGCCCATTGTGGATTTCTTGGGCTCATGTTGCTATTTCCCGCGCAGTTTAGACCCAAAATAACTCTTTTCCGCTCCGTGTCCACCCACTAAGGCGTTTTAGGGAAACTGAGGGAGGAATTCCGGTACTCAAGAAATTTCATGAAGTGTATTGCGAGTAAATGATTTGTTTTTCCAGCCTTATTTTATCCCATGTTATGAAAATGGTTCCGTACAAGGCTTCACGTGAAAGAAAAACTTATCGTCATAACCATCGTTCGTGAAGAGCTCAACAAAAGTGGAACTGAAAGTGGGACATCAAAAACAGCCTACAGATAAGTGACGAGGCTAGATGAGGAATATTTTGCAAAAGAAGACAAAATTGAGGTGGTTTGGCTATGTGGAGAGGATGGGGAGCGAGAGACTAACGAGGAGAGTGTATGTGAGTGAGGTGGAGAGGGGGAGAGGGAAGGGGGGCCGAGGATGAGATGGAGGGATAGAGTGGAGAGGTATATGAGAGAGGGGGGGGTGTGAACTGAGGGGAGGGCAATGTAATGGCGGGGGACAGCGCGACATGGAAGCGATTTTTTTTTTTTGTTGCGGGATTAAGGTGTCTGGAGAAAGATAGATTGATAGAAAAAAATGTCTGGAAGCATGTCAAATCGTACAACAGCTGAACTGAAAACCATGGATGGGAACAAAATATACATGAAACCAAAGTGCGTTCATTTTGTTTCTGTCTCTGTGCAAAAATATATTACTTGATGCTGTGAACAGGCTGGGTATCATTACCATACAGTACTAACTCGACGATTTTTCTTTTTGTATTTATATTAAGCGGTGAGTGTATATATATATATGATTAGCATGCATCCCACATTACAGAACACAGTTTGCAAAAATATAGAATGGCCAGATAAGTTTTATGTTCCTCGGGTGCCTCAAAAATTTCTGTAAAAATCTGGGAACATAACCCCCCAACCCTGAAATGTAAGCTTTAACTATTCAGCCGCTAACCCTCAGACGAAAGGTCATATCTAAGCTCAGTAAAATCGTCTGGCGGTTGAAAGATTGATATGTCAAGATTTCTAACATGCTGAGTGGGTTAGGGGAGAGGCCAGAGGGAGGGAGGACTGTGAGAGAAGGAAGGGGAGGAAGAGGAAGGGGAGGGGGAGAAGGATGAGCTGCCGTAGGGAAAAGGGGAGGTAAAGACAGGAAGGGTAAGGGAGATTGGAAGGGGAGGAGGAAGGAAAGGGAGGGAGAATGAAAGCTAGAGGTGCAAGGAAAGACAGAGGGAGTGGAAAGGGGAGGAAAAGGTCATACAGAAGAAAACAGAAACAGTAGAAGAGAAAGGTAGAATAAGGTAGACGAGAGGAAAGGGAAAAATAAAAGAAAGGAGAGGTAATAAGAGAGAAGAGAAGGAAAAACTAGAGGATAGGGAAAGAGCAGAGGAGAGGGGAGGAGAGAGAGAGAGAGAGAGAGAAGGGATAGAAGAGAAGAAGATAGGAAAAAAAATAGAAAAGGGTTGGAAGGGATTGGGTACGACAGAAGGAGAAAGGGGCAAGGAGGGAGGGAGGTGCCGAAGGAGAGAGAGGAAGAGGGCGAGGGGAAGGGGAAGGGAGAGAAGGAGGGGGAGAGGGAGAGGGGGGAGGTGAGAGAGTGGGCTGGTCACCTAGTCTAACTAATGATGTGTAAATTCCTGGGCTTTGCTTCATTCACCCCCTCCCCTTCTCCCCTTCCCTTCCCCCTTCCCTCCTTCCCCCTTCCCCTCCCCACTCCCCCTCTACCACCCCTTCCCTCGCGACCAGTCTTGGAGGGTGTGACTGGTAGCGGTGGTATTTTTTTTTTTTTTATAGTGGAATTTGTGGTTGTGGTATTGGTGGTGGTGATGATAGGAGTACTGGTAGAAGTGATGATGAAATCTGTGATAGTGATGAGGATGGCGATAATGGTTGTGGTGGTGGTGATAAGTTGTGGTGATGATGTATGGTAGTGGTAATGACGATGCTCTTGATAATGGTAGTGGTAGAATGATGACTGTGGTGGTGATGATAATGGCAGTGATAGGTAGGGTAATGTTAATGATGGTGGTGAAAGAGATGCTGGGTAGTGAAGATGGTGGTGGTGAAAGTGGTGAGATGAGATGATGGTAGTGGTGAAAGTGACGATATTAGTGGAAAGTGGTGGCGAGGGTAGTGGTGAAAATGGGATGATTTGTGAAGGTGAGGTTAGTAATAGTGGTGTTGGTGGTGAAAGTGTGGTGCAAGGTAGTGACGATGGAAGTGGTGAAAGTGACGTGTACGAGTAAAACAGCTGTGATGAGATGGGCAGGTGAAGTGAGAAGTTACCAGTGGCCTTGTATCTGACGACAGTGACGAAAAACCCGTCACAGGCTCAAAGGCCTAAGCTACGGAGATGAGCATCGCTATGAAGAGTCTTATGCCGTTTCCCCCCACGGTTATCTGTGCGTTATTTTATTTATCTATCTGTCTATCCATATATGCATCTATCTCCGTCTGCCTACCTACCTATTTACCTACCTACCTACTTACCTAACTGCCCGCCTACCTACCTACCTACCTACTTACCTACCTACCTTCATGTTAATATATTAATTATTTACCTTTTTTAGGAGGGTAGTTTTCTATACTCACACACACACACACACACTCTCTCTCTCTCTCTCTCTCTCTCTATGCATCGTAGTATACGGTATATACTGTATATTTGTACGTTAGAGGGAGGAATGAAGAAAATGTCATGGCAAATCCAGTAAATGTTGGCTTCCTGCACAGGGATGCTTCATACGGAATCTTGAAATCATAAAATAATTCTTCCCGAAATCTTATAACAAAATCTTTTATAACCGCATCTTGAAATCAGATTTATGTCCATAAGATAATGGCCAGTCATGTGTGTTATTAAAACCCACACCCGCATCACACACCCACACCCGCATCATTCAAACCCACATAAACATCCCCCATACACCCACACCATCCAAACTCACACTACCTACATCCACACCCACCACTCACACCTACATCCACACCCATTATCCACACCGCACCCACACCAGTCCGGAAAGCCTCTCCCTCATTTGATTAAAAGCTTAAGTACACAGTAAGAATATGATGTAAATTCTCCGCCACCAGGTACTCTAAAATACAGGACAAGTTTTCCCTATTGAACAAGAGCTGATGACGAACCTTAAGCAGATGGAAAAGAGGATGTTACCAGGTTGTTTGTGGTGGAGATGTTACAGGTGGTGGTGGTGGTGGTGGTGGTGGTGGTGGTGATGGTGATAGTGAGAGAAGTGGTAGTGAAATTGCTGATGATGGTAGTGGTGTAGATGGTGGTGGGGTGATACTGGTGAATGGGCAAATGCTTGTGGTGATGGTAATGGTGGTGCAGATAGTGGTGGTGGTGATAGCGGTGATGATATAAATGGTGATGCTGCTGGCGGTGGAATGATTGTGGTGATGATGGTTACGTTGATGGTCATGGTGAATGCAATCATGGTGGTGACGATGGTTGTGACAGTGGCGGCGATGGTGCTGGTGGCAGTTTCAGTAAAAGTGGTGATGGTGATGATAGTGATGGTGATAGTGCTGATGGTGGCTGTGAAGGTGGTAACAGTCATGATGGTGATGATGGTAATGGTAGTGATGGTGAGTGCAGGGAGGGTGGTGATGGTGATAGGGGGTGTAGGGAGGGTGAGAGAGGACTCTGTACCGCTGCCTCTCCACCTGTACCGTTACCTGTACCGTCCTGTACCCGCTCCTGCCTCACCCTCCCTCTTCGCCACACCTACCTACCTACCCTACATTCACTCCTGCCTCACCCTCCTGCCATACCTTTCCGCCTATCCCACCTGCCTCATTGCTACACCACCTGCCTACCCTACATTCTGTTCTTCCTTACCCTTCTGCCTCACCCTTCTGCCTTACCCTCTTGCCAATAGGCCTCCTGTAATTCATGTGCACGTTTACTCCTATGTACCCTGCCTTACCCTCGTACCTTATTCTCCTGCCTCACCCCAATATTATTCTCCTGCCTCACCTTTGTGCCTTACCATCCTGCCTTACTCCGACAACCATCCCAGTCTCAGATCCAGGCCTCTCTACCATGTCTCACACTCCTGCCTTATCACCCTGTCTCACCTTCCAACAGGATCTGCCTCACCTTCTTGTCTCCCAACCCTGCCTCACCTTACTGCCTCACCCCTCTGCCCCACCTCCCTTTGATGCATACTTCCCCGAAACCACACTTTCCTTACCTTTGTGTATTACTTTTCTGCCTCACCTATTTCTGCCTTACCAAAACCATACCTGCCTCTCTTCCTGCCTCACCCCAGCCCTATTACCCACCCTGCCCCACCTTCCTGCCTACCATCTTTCTTCATCCTCTTGCCTTGCCCTGTGCCTCGCCCCAGCTACGAGTATATCAGTCTCCCCTTTCCTGCCTTACCCATCTGCCTCACCTCCCAATAATTTTTGCCTCACCTCTCAACAATTTCTGCCTCACCTCTCAACAATACCCGCCTCACACTGCCTCCTAACCTTGCCTCACCTCTCGACTATTCCTGCCTCACCTCCCAACAATTCCTGCCTCAGCTCTTAACAATTTCTTCCTCACCTTTCAACAGTTCCTGCCTCACCTCTCAACAATACCTGCCTCACACTCTGCCTCCTAACCTTCCCTCACCTCAATGTTCTGCCTGCCTGCCTGCCTCACTCACGCCCCTCTCCCCACCATACCCTTATACGCCAGGTTGCCCTAGGCCCTACCCTAGCCTACCCAACGCGCCCTAGGGTAGAGACAAGAAGGGAGGCAGGGAGGAAGAGAAAGAGGGGTAGAGAAGTTGAAAAAGATGGGGAGGAAGGACGGGGTGGTAGACAGGGAGGGTATTAGGGGGTGAAGGAGGGACGGCAGGAAGGAAGGGTGGTAAGCAGGAAGGGAGACAGGGAGAGGTGGTTGGGAGGAAGGCAGGAAAGGTAAGATAGGTAGAAGAGAAGGTATGGAGAGAGGCAGGTAGGAAGAGCGAGAAAGAGGAAGAGAGAGAGAGGGGGAGAGAGAAGGAAGAGAGGGCTAGCAGAGAAAGCAGGGAGGGCAGGAGAAGTGGAGAGGGAAGGGAGGTATGGAGAGAAAGAATGGAAGGCAAGATACTCGTAGGTACGGAGGGAGGGAGGAAGGGAGGACAGGCAGAAAGGAAAGGAGTTAGGGAGAGAGGTATGGTAGGCAGGCAGGGAGGGAGATATGGTAGGCATGTAGGGAGGGAGGTATGGCAGGCAGGTAGGATGGAAGGTATGGCAGGCAGGTAGGATGGAAGGTATGGTAGGCAGGTAGGCACGGAGGCAAGTGAGGTACGCATAGTAAGGTAAAACGGGACGGAGGGAAGGAGACAGCGAAGGGTACGACAGAGTGGAGGGAAAGAAAGAGTGGAGGGAAAGAAAGAGTGGAGGGAAAGAAAAGAGTGGAGGGAGGGAGTAAATGGAGGGAGAGAGGGAAATAGGAGAACTGAAGGAAGGGAACGAAGAGAAAGGGGAGGAGAAAGAATATATAGTTCAGTACTCTTCTCTTTTCACGATTTTCACCAACACCTCATCAATAAAATTTTCTCAGTGGAGCCATTTTTATTCCTGAAGGTACCGGGCTGTTTCATTCATCTTAAGGAGGATCTCAGTTATTGAAGGAGTTAATTAAGTATCTACACAACTCCCTCCAGATCGGGAAGTTTATAATAAGGTGGAAAAATAATCCTATGAGAGTAATATTAGGGGAAAAAAAGTGGGAGGGTTACTGAAGGGTAAATCTAACATTCCTAGCTCGAAATACATGTCGAAAACTGAAAAAATGTCTTGGTAACTGAAAAAAAAAATGAATAAAAAGCTGGATAGTTTCTTAGCTTTCCAGTGGGTTTGTCTGAAGTGAAATAATTTGTCTGAGGTTAACTGGAAAATAACTAAATCAATCAATCAATAAATAAAATAAATGTGGCACGTTCACAGGTAAATATATGACCAAAAATCAGATTAATTATTGCAGGAAGAACAAGAGACAAGAGACTATTGTACACCTTTTTATCCTTGTCTTTCCTGCAAATAAATAGATAAAAATAAAATACGACATTATCTCTCACGTAAATAAGATTCGTTTTACAGGAACCACAAGACCTGGGGAAGATCATGACCTCTCGTTGTCCTTCCTACGAAAAAAAAAAAAATCACAGTTTGAGGGCAGGGAATCGGTCATAAGTTTTGAGTTTGGGTAAAGATCTGTATTTTGGCAGAGAGAGAGAGAGAGAGAGAGAGAGAGAGAGAGAGCCAGTTGATTTCGGGATTTTGCCATGCTTACTCCTTCACTGCATTACCATACTTTATATTTTATTTTCTGTCTTGATAGAGGAAGGTCATATTGTGTGTGTGTGAGAGAGAAAAACACAGGCCTCTGTCTCTCTCTCTGTGAGTGTGTGTGTGTGCGTGTGCGTGTGTGAGTGTGNGAGGGAGAGAGAGAGAGAGAGAGAGAGAGAGAGAGAGAGAGCCAGTTGATTTCGGGATTTTGCCATGCTTACTCCTTCACTGCATTACCATACTTTATATTTTATTTTCTGTCTTGATAGAGGAAGATCATATTGTGTGTGTGTGAGAGAGAAAAACACAGGCCTTTCTCTCTCTCTGTGTGAGTGTGTGTGTGTGTGTGCGTGTGCGTGTGTGTGTGTGTGTGAGTGTGTGTGTGGAGGGAGCGGCTGCCATATAAGGACTCCTCACCTATAAATTAGAGGCAACAGTTTAATCAGAGCGGAGGCAGGAGGAGGGGCGGAGAAGAAGAGGAGGAATTGGAAGGAAAATGAGGAGGAAGAGGAGGAGGAGGAGGAGGAACAGTATGAGTCAGAGAGAAGGAGAGGAGGAGGAGGAGGAATGCGAAGGAGGGGAGGAGGAAAAGGAGAAATATAGGAAAAGAAGAGGAGGGGTGGAGAAGAGAATAAATGGGGAAGTGGAGGAGGGGTGGAGAAGAAGAAGAGGCGAAGGAGGAGTGGGGAGGAAGAAGAGGAGGGGGGAGGAAGAGGAGGAGGGCTGAGGAAGTGGAAGGGGAATGGGGAGAGGAGGACGAGGATGACACAGCGAGAGAGAGAAAGAGAGGAGGAAAAGCAGTCAAGGAAGAGAAGCCAACAAGAAGGCCAAGGGATAAAGAGACTTGTGTATGTGTGTGTGTGTGTGTGTGTGAGAGAGAGAGAGAGAGAGAGAGAGAGAGAGAGAGAGAGAGAGAGAGGGAGAGAGAGAGGGAGAGAATTTAGATATACCAATCAGTATTAAAGATCTTTCTTAATTTGAATAAGATCTTTTGGATTTGCTATGGCCTAACTAAATGAAGGCCCTTGTTGTCGTTGATAATGGAAGCTCCGTAGCACCTCTTCCTTAACGATTTATTTTTGGATATGGCTGGGTATTATTCTTTTGTACACTGTTTATGAAGAGTCTTGCCATATTGGAAGGATTTGTATAACACGGAGAAGGGTAATAAAGTGGAATAAACAACATAAATCGGTTAGAGAGAGGTGTTAGGGAGCCTCCTCATCCGACGCGAATCCGGGCCGAAGACTTCATCAAAGGAACGAAATGATCAAGAAAACTCTACGGTAGTACATCGCTCGATTTCAGCATATTTCGCAGACGTGGTGTGGTGTGGTGTGATGCAGTGTGGTGTGGAGTGGTGTGGAATACAAGGTGTTTTTGGGTGTGGTGTGCTGAGGAGCTGGTGGCAATGTGGTGTGGTGTGGGGAGATGCAAAGGTGGCATGGCGTGGTGCGATGTGGTATGGTGTGACATAAGAGACGAAGAGGTGGGGAAGTTTGGGTTGAAGATAAGGAGGAGGAGGAGGAGGAGGAGGAGGAGGAGAGCGAAGCGAGAGAAAGAAGGTATCAGTGAGGAAGATAAGTATGGGGAAGGGAGAGGAAAGGAGGAAAACAATGAAAATGGCCCACGTGAAGGTGCTGAAGGTCGTAAGGGTTTATCACGGAGGTTAGAGAGGATAGAAGAATAATAACAATTTTACCCCTCCCCCAAAAAAATCGTCCTTTTACTAGAGGGGTTAATAGCACCACCAAGCAGACGATTAGTTTGAGCAAGATAATGAGTTGAACATTTCTATATGGAGGTGTACAAAATCGCCTGAAGGTCGGGAGAATTTACACACACACACACACACACACACACACACACACACACACACACAGCCCTCAAAATCGTCTCTTTAGTGGAAGAGTTAATAATCCCACCAAGCAGACGATTATTTTTGAGCTCTATAATGAATTTAATGTCTCTATATGGAGCTGAATAAAATCGTCTGGAGGCAACAGGAACGCAAACCACAAAAAATCGTCCTATATGTAGTGGGGAAGTTAATAATCTCACTAGCGATTATTTTTGAGCGAGATAACGCCTGTGATATCTCGATAATGAAGTCTGATAATTAATGGTGTTATCATTGGTCCCATCAAGCGGGTTTTACGACAGAATAACTCACGGACCTGTCATTACCCCGGCTTGGCTTGGGGAGGGGGTTAGGGGTGGGGGGGTTAGAGAGGAGAGGTTGGGTTAGAGGGCCCTGGGGTTGGGGTTTAGAGAGAGGAGGCTGGGTTAGTGGGGCTTGGGGAGGCTTGGAGGGTTTGCTGGGGTTGGGCTGTTTGGGAAGTATTATAATGGAGTGTGGATGTATGGAGAGATTTAGCGGTACGGGTGGTTGGGCTGGAGGGCTTAGGGAGAGCACACACACACACACACACAAACACACACACACACACACACACACACACACTCGCTCTCTCTCTCTCTCTCTCTCAAGCTCACCTAATCGATTTTTTGCCGTGCCTGTTTAGCGGCAATGCTGGGACCCGGCCATATATCAGCTTTACGGGGAGGTTTGGCCCACACTTGATTAGGTTGTGGGGAGGAAGGGACGGGGGAGAGGTGGGGAGGAAGCGTGGGGGATGGAGAGGGGAGGAGGAAGGGACGGGGAGGGGGGAAGAAGAGAGGGAGGCAGGGGAGGGAGATGAGGAGGGATGAGGATGAAAGGGGGGCATGTGAGGGACGATGATAGAGGAATGGAAGGAAGGAGAAAATAGGAAGAGAAGGATGAGGTTTTTGGGAAAAATGAAGGAAGGAGGAGAAATAAGACGGGGAAGATATAAGAGCCTGGAGTGGGTGAGATAAGATATGAAAGGGAAAGGGGGAAGAGTCGAGATAAAATGGAAGAAAAGTGTTGAGGAAAGAAGTGGGAAAAGGAAGGGAAGGAGACTGAAAGAAAAGTAAGGTGAGCAGATTTTAGAGGAGGGGAAGTTTTGATGGGAAATGAGGTGGGGAGAGGCTTAGGAGTGAGCTGAGGAAGAGGGGAGGAGAAAAGGAAGGTGGGGAGGGAGAGGTACGGGAGGGAGAGGGGGGAGAAATTAGTGGGAGGAAAGAGGGCATAGGTAATGAGAGAAAGGAGAGGGGAGATGAAGGGATAGATGTGAGAGGGGGGAGAAATTGGTGGGAAGAAAGAGGGCATAGGTAATGAGAGAAAGGAGAGGGGAGATGAAGGGGTAGATGTGAGAGGGAGGAGGGTTGGGTGGGGGGGGGAATAAGAAAGAGGTCAAGGAGAAAGTGGAGAGGAGGAGAGAAAGAGGAGTAGATGAGAGCGTGGAATAGGACGACATGTGAGGCACTCTGAGGAAAATTAAGGTGTGATAGGCAAAATCAGAATCTGAGGAAGAGATACTAAAATTAAGTTCATATTAGAAAAAGTGTAAATTATCGATCATTAAGGAATTATAAAAAGAAAAGAAATTGTAAAGAATGTGCTAGATGAGGTCATAAAAATATATACTTAATGTACAGAAGAATATCAAGGTGTAATATGCTAAATTCATCGTTAAAGAGACGTTCATTAACTCTAAGCCCACGGGAATAAGATCAAGGGAATGTAACGTTATCTTCACAAGTTAAACAGTATGACACATCGAGATAAAGGAACTTCCAAAGATGCCAGGGTGTATCATGCTCCCCTTTCCCCTCTCCCCTCCCCATTCCCCCTCCCCCCGCCCCGTTCCCACCCTCCACACCCACCCCCGTCACGCGACTAACGTTGACACAGTGGTTACTCGACTGACGTGGGGCTGAACCAAGGCACAAGTCAGACCTTCCTAACCAGTGCATTCTAATGGGACCTAAACTGGGGGTCTTGGTAACTGTAGCCCCAGGTTCATGAGAAGCGTGAGCCCAGTGGAGTACAAGCTTACTCATTTCTACCTCTTAAATAAGGGTCGTTGAATTTCATGCAACCACGATTTCGTATGCCAAACGTGTGAGCAGTTCAGTCCTGTCATGTGAGGAAGAAGAAGAAAAAAAAGCTAACTGTATATTCCTTGGTGGTTGGGCCTGTTTCTCATCGCTTAAGGATGCTTCCTAACACCTTTCCCTAAGCGAATTACTTTGCTTATTACACGTTATTACCCTTCTCCATGTTGCATAAGTCATTCTAACATCGCCGTACTCTTCTTAAATAACGTACAAAAGGATAGTAATCAGCCATATCCAAAAATAAATCGCTAAGGGAGTGGCGTTAGGGAGTCTCCATACCAGTCCTGGTGGGTGGAAAGCTACAGGAACACGAAAAATAAAAAATAAAAGAAATTCGAGGGACTTTTTCACCCTTCTCACCACCTTCCTTAGCCTTGGACTCATATGCTCTACTCCTTTTACTCTAACTTGGCCTAGAATTGCCATCTCTCCATCTTTAATTCTGAGTTGTGGCAATAGATTAACGCTAGAATATGGTGCTAGTCACGAGGAAGTGCTGTGGAGAGGACGTAGAGCGGTAGTATTATCCTGTTCTGCCAATAAGCTACAAAAACGACGAAAATCTGGACCAAGTGAATGAACTACACAATCCGGGAACGTATTTCTATTATTCTTGCTGCCACCAGACGATTTTATTCAGCTTAGGACATTCTCTCTCTCTCTCTCTCTCTCTNCACACACTCACACACGCACACGCACACACACACACTCACAGAGAGAGAGACAGAGGCCTGTGTTTTTCTCTCTCACACACACACAATATGACCTTCCTCTATCAAGACAGAAAATAAAATATAAAGTATGGTAATGCAGTGAAGGAGTAAGCATGGCAAAATCCCGAAATCAACTGGCTCTCTCTCTCTCTCTCTCTCTCTCTCTCTCACACACACACACACACACACACACACACACCTTTCCTTGGCTTTCTCTTCGTAGAGCTGTAAAAAAAAAAGTGCAAAAATTGGCATGGAAATGATGGACAGTCTCGAGGGAAAGTGGGAGAAATAGGAGGGAGAGAGAGAGAGAGAGAGACAGAGAGAGAGAGAGAGAGAGAGAGAGAGAGAGAGAGAGAGAGAGAGAGCTGTTACTACTCCATGAACACTGCAATATGTTCCCCAGTATTTCATTACGGCTGACGTCATGCGATTTTATTCAGCTGAGAGTGAGGTACGGGATCTTGTGAGTGTTTACCCCTTCAGCCCAATGACGTGGATTTATTTTTTTTATTCTTGCTACATCCAGACGATTTTATTTAGCTAAGGAAAGACCTCTCGTGCTGAAGGGGAATGAAGGATATAGGTAATTTCCCCAGCTCGAAGTCTCTCCTAAGCTGAATAAAATCGTCTAAGTGAAAATGCCGTAACTAGGTAGAAGGGGGTTGAGAGGGTCAGTAGTAGTAGTAGTAGTAGTAGTAGTAGTAGTAGTAGCAGTAGTAGTAGTAGTAGTAGTAGCAGTAGTATTTGCAACCCCAGGCTCAACTGATCGTGAACACAGTGGACTGCAGACTGAAGCTGCCCTCTTCTTGCAGTCCTCCATCCTCCTCTCGGGGCACTGGGAGGGAGCTGAGGGACGATTATATAAACAGGCAGTGGAGCCGCCCGGTTACATTGGTGCCACCACGTGAAGGGTTCGTCTCCAGCACAGGTTAAGAGAGTCAATGATATGTATCTGAAAATGAAGTCTTTACCCATTCATTCCGGTGACGTATTTTTGTGTTGCTTTGCTTTTTATTCTTGCTTTTGAATACCTAATATATAGACAGATAGACTGATAGGTAGACAGATAGACTGATGTAAAGGAATACGTTCTTACACATAAATTAAACTCAAAGAAAGTTTATGAAAAAGATACCGATCTCTCGTCTTCGCATTACCTGTTCCGTCACTCGTCACTCTCAGGTGCAAATATGGCAGTGACAGTGCAAAAGACGGTGATCCTGTGAGAAAATTCAAATTCAACTTTTTTCGGGTCGAGCTATTTCTGTCGACGATCNATGAGGTCAATCCTTAGAAAGTTAGAATTCTTGCGCAATGTTAATGATAAAAAAAAATGTAAAAAAAAATTGTTGATGACTCAGTACAATATGCGTTCATCATTACCAACTTTTCAACCTTTTCAGCAGGTAAGTTGATTTTTATATTCCTGTGTGTGTGAGAGAGAGAGAAAGAGAGAGAGAGTGTCCCTACCAAATCTTTAACTTTTATTTTCTTCATCATGAACGTTAGCTTTATCGGGCCTAAAATATTTGACTTGCTCAGAGAGAGAGAGAGAGAGAGAGAGAGAGAGACAGAGAGAGTATTATTTATATTCTAATTCCCGGCATTTTCCTTCGCAGCGCTCCTGTACGTGCGCTCCATCGGGCCCAACATAGTGGACATGCGCAGTGAGGCTACGGGACTCTACCTCTGTATGGACTCGAGGGGCAGGCTCTACGCTAGTGTGAGTACCTACCATCATCATCACCATCATCATCATCATCATCATCACCATGCTCCTCCTCCTCCTCCTCCTCCTCCTCCTCATCATCATCATCTTTTTCCTCTTCATTGTCATCGTCGTCTAATTCTTTACTTATTTTTTTTCTTTTGTCACCTTTAGAGGATACTGTTCAACTTAGAAGACGTGCTTGGAAGTGGAGAACCTTGATGTACCCTTCATCACTCGCTTCAGACCATTATATCCAGCTTATTATTATTATCATTATTATTATTATTGTTATTATTATTATTTAGTACAGGATGTGTTGCACCTTCCATTATTCCCTTCAGACGATTATACTTGTTGCTTGAAGAGACTTTTTTGAATTGGAAGAGTTGTACGCCTTTGTCCCTTCAGTATTAGAGGCCGTGCCAAAGTTGAGCTAAATCGTCTGGCAGTAGAAAAAATGAAATTAAAAAAACGAAAAAGAAATCATGGTGCGGAGAATACGGCTCACTGTATCACCTCGCCATAGAAAACGGTATCTCGTGGTGACACTGGTGATGACAGAAAATGGAAGAGGGGCAACAGGAAACACAACTAACCATATCATATTATTACGTGTTTAGTTATCCCCTCCCTGTGCTTTTCTTTACCAGGCTTTTTGTCAGCACTTTGCCTTTTGTGGGATATTTTCACCCTTTTTTTCCAGTTTTCTTAGGCTTGTAAATCATGACACCTAAACTTTTTTTTTTTTTTTACATATAGGCTAATTATAAACGTTAAGTATACATACTGATTCGCTCTTTTGGTCACTGAGTTATATTATTCATACTGTTCTGTCGTTGTCTTCTGTTCGTTGCAATTAATGTTTTTATAATGAAGAAAAAGTACCGTAGCTTGACATCTGTAAAAAGAAAAAAATTCACCATATATGCGCCGATGAATTTGAGTTTGTTTTATTCAGCTCATTTCCGCTTCAGCCATAGCGACAACGTTTATCAGGATTTTAGGCCAATACTGAAAAATAAGCCTGAAAAAAAAGTTTATTTGTTATATTCTGCCCATTCTTGCTTGACCTTCTTATCTCAGCGTTTTGTATCTCATCCTGAATGGTAAATACAAAATCTAAGCAATAAATAAGTCCAGATTAACCGTGTATTACTCTTATTCGGGGATTCACAAACTAAAGATCAATTCTATGTCGTAACTTGTACACCTGTTTTGGGGAGAAGGACAAAAGAGATGGGAAGATTTTGTATTCTCCGATTCTCGTCCTCAATGCAGAACAAAATTATAGTTAGAAAGGGGAAACGACGGTAAGTTTGTCTGCGAATCAACATCCTGGCTGTTACGGTGTTTCTAGGATTCTTTTCTTCCCCTTCCTCCAAAAAGAAGTTGTATTCAGGACGGGGTGTTGATCATAGACTTGTTTGTGATGCTAAGCCCTTGTGTCTCGCTTAAAAATACAGTTGTGTCATCTCTCGCTGTGTTCTAGTGTTGGCTTAGAGAGAGAGAGAGAGAGAGAGAGAGAGAGAGAGAGAGAGAACAAGTCAGTGTAAAGACGTCAGCGGGAAAACCTCTACAATCAGATAAGACATAAATCACAACTAGTGTCAGATAATAATGCTCGGCGATAGCGCAAGTTTTGTGGTAAGCTCTTCCTTCCATTCCATAAAAAAAAAAAACATCCTTTTGAAGTGGCACAGCTTAAAAAACGCACATATGTTGCTTAGTTTGATTACTTTGTAGAGGTCGGGGGCGAGGTGGCTGGGTGGTGGGTCGGCACACCTGGACTATGGCACCAGCAGGGTCTGGTTGTCAGGCAGGTCACGAGCCACTCTGGGTGGCCGCTTCCCTGCCATGATGGCTCACACGGCCCCACACACCTGTTTTCCACCCCTGCTGTGGCCCCGATGCCCTCACACCCTCCACCTCACCCCACACACCTGGCCTCACACACCTGTTTCCCACTCTTGCTGCTCTCCGCTGCTCCCACACTTCCTACATTCTTACATTCACACGGCCGCACACACCTGAATTCCACCTCTGCAGTGACCCATGCTCCCACACCCCTTCCTCACCCCACACACCTGTACATTTCTCCATTTTAAGCCCAATATTCTCGTAAGCGTAGAAGAGTCTGTAGCATCTTTTCCTTCGAGACTAATCTTGAATATTACAGTACATATGAGGATCATCATCTACTCTGTTCGAATGTACACGGTAGATCTTTTAATATCAACACTGAGTCCATTAACAGCGTCCTGCAAGAGACTATTAACGCAAAGTACCATAAAGAGAAGGAAAACTGCAAGAAAGAGTCGATAGGGAGCCTCCTTAACCACCAAGAATACGACCCCAAAACTTGTTGACAAATGGTGAATGTTGCGAGATGCGAGACCTTGGTAGGTTGCCTTCTGATGGCCGCCAACCTGTTACGTTCTGGCGGGCGTGGGGCGGCATGCGGTGACCCAAGTGCCTGTCGGGGGTGCCAGGGGTCAGTGCTGGCGATAAAGTTGGCAAGGCGAGTCGCTGTGGCCGTGTGCAAGGACCAGAGTGGACGTGGTGGTGGTGTCGTGGGTGGCCATTTTGCTGCAACGCTGAGGTCTAGCTTGGCGGCCGGGTGGTCACCTAACTCCCTCTCTCTCTCCTCTCACCCTCACACTGCCATCACCGCTACACTGCTGTCCCTCACACCAAGACCACTACCACACTGCTGCCCTCATCCTACCACACTGCTGCCCCTCACACCACCAACACCACACTGTTGACCTTCACACCACCACCACACTCCTGCCCCTCACACCATCACACTGCTGCACCTCACAACACCACACTCCTGTCTCTCACAGCACCCCACACTGCTGCCCCTCACACCATCACACTGCTGCACCTCACACCACCACACTCCTGTCATGGCAAGAAAATAGCGCTTATCCTTGGCCAGCAGATCTCTTTCTTCATGATTGTAGAATGACAGTGTTCACTCATCTTCCTCAACCGTTCTGCACAGCTTGCTAAATTTTGTTTCTGGGCGAGGGACCATTTCAAAGATAAACTGAATCATGTCTTGTTGGCCGGAATAAAATGATGACACCGCATCATATGTCTTGTACGTGTGGTGGGTGATATGCGTGGTATGTGGCATGTGTGGCAGGCGGTATGTGCGATGGGAGGTTATGAATGGTGGGCGGCTTGGGTGGTGAGTGGTATGTGTGGTATATGTGGTACTTATGCTGGGCTGTATGCGAGAGATGTGTGTGGTAGGTGAGGTATGCACGCCGGGTGGCATATGTGGTACGTGTATGATGTGTGGTATGTGTGGTGGATGGTTTGTGTGGCATATGTGGTATGTATGGAGCAGGATGTGTGATATGTGTGGTGAGAGGTGTGGTGACAAGAGTATTGTGATTAATGAGTGCCAACCCTTTCATTTCGAGGAAGAGAGAGAGAGAGAGAGAGAGAGAGAGAGAGAGAGAGAGAGAGAGAGAGAGAGAGAGAGAGAGAGAGCACTTTGTAACCAGGAAAACAAAGGGGCACCGGTGTAAAATATATGTATGAAAAACCGAGAAACAACAAGTATAATAAATCGGTTACAAAAAGTGCTGTGAAACGTAAAAATAACCAGAATTACGAACCCAGAACACGATCAAAACAACTGTGAAGAAGACCCACTTTAGGAGGAAAAATGGGAGGACAGAAGTGTTAGTAACAGTGAGGGTGGGGAAAAGCAACACAGTGAGGCACCAGACTAAACACAAGGGGAGTGAGGTAAACAGGCTAGCTCCTCTCCCTTCCATCACCCTGTGTTCTCCATGTCTCATAAATTGACTTTCCTTGCACCTCCCCCCTTCCTCCTCCTCCCGCCCACTTTCTCCTCCACCCTGCTCTTTGCATTGTCCTCCCCTCCCTCCATGTCTCATACACTCTCCATGCCTTACGCTTATCATCTTATTTCTCATAC